>PVKP010008984.1:0-70279 GCA_004027715.1 Plecturocebus donacophilus | reverse complement strand
AGACAGCATGAACCTGGTCCTTAATAGGGAAAAGTCAAAATGTTGAGCATTAAGCTTGGCAAAAAGTTTAATATTCAAGTATTTGAAAAAATTAGTTGGTGGAAAAAGAAAATCTAGGGCTCGGTATTCAAGATGCAATTTATGCACTTCTAAAAATTTGAGATTACAAAATTAAGTCTTTAATTTATTTAGATAAAGCACTATTTAGCTACAATAAAAAACCTATAAAGAACATTTAAATATAAATATAGGCTTGGGATTCTGGGAAAGAAAATAGAGGAAAAATTACTCTGCTCAGATTCCAATCCTTAATTTCAAAACTATAGTAAGTGTTGTTCACAACAGTTAAAAGGAAATGATGTCAAATTCAAAAACTTAAAGTGTTTACTGCTTTGAGCTGAAGTTAGGCTCAGTAAATTGAATAGAAACTTATAATATACCTGGAGAACCAAAATAACCTGAACAGAAGAACATATAAGGTAATTTGGAGTCTGTGAGAGATTTTATTAAAAATGAAAGTTTTTGAGCTCAGAGCCCAGAAATTTTATGGAAGAAGCTTTATTTTGTATACGCTTTGTGGAGGAAAGAATATCACTATTTTTTTAAATATTGCTTTTGTTGTTCATATCTAGCTCTTGAATAACTAAAAGCTACCAAGACAGAAATCATGCAAAAAGCTTCATTATAAATGAAGCCATAGTATAACTATTCTAATTTCATATTCATCATTAAAACCCATAAATAATTATAGAAATTATTATCCATAGAATTCTAGTCTCAGGTTGTGTCAGTTCAGACACTTGGAGATATGCAGAATAGAAATGAATTTTTTTAATAAAATATTTTCTTGAAACAGTAATATATCTGTAAGAGGATATTGACAGACTTTCTAATGCAGAAAGAAAAAGACCTGGGTGCTTATAATTGCTGCTGCTGGATACTCATTGTTATGAAGTCATTACCTCCCCAAATTCATAATTTGAATCCTTAAACCCCAGTACCTCAGAAAGTGACTGCATTTGGAGACAGGGCTTTAAAAGGGGTGATTACATTAAAGTGAAGCCTTTAGGGTGGGCCCTAATCTGATCTGGTGTCTTTGTAAGAGGACATTTGGAGTCATTTGAATGTCTATTTGTGTCTCCAGGTATATTTGAAGTCATTCTGAAAATTCAGTGATTCAAAGAGCTGTGGAGACAAGAACAGCGTGGTGAGTAGGACCACCATGTGGACAAGGGCCACATAACAGACTGGTAGGTAAGTGGGCTCAGGCCTGAGATCCAGAAAAAGCAGAAACGGAGAAAGGTGTTGGCTGATTCCGATGCCAGCTTAGAAAATAGGGGCATTTTTGATGGGAGCACAAGTGGAAAGTAATCATCTAAACTGCAAAGAGAAACATTTTATACATGAAAATATGAAGTACAGAAAAACATTTTGTACTTCACATCATCTATATTATGTATTTTATGGCCCAAATTATCATAAACATCTTTTTTTTCAGATTTTTTTCTTAATCCTGTCATATAAATCCTTGATATATATAGTTTATGTGTCCATGTATGTATATGTGCATACAGTTTGATGTATAAAATAATGTTGAGACTGTATTTTGAATATAAAATAGCTAGGATTAATGAAGGAAAAATTGGCTCACTTTTAACAAAGTATTTCTTAATAGTGATGGTTACATAACAATAACTCATGTTTGTATAGTTGAGCTAAAGTAAATTTTATGTTAAAGAAAAATGATAACCAAAAGTTGAAAAAAAAAGTTTGACTCTCACATCACTGCATTCAGTTTCTCTTATTATTTCTGTCACTTTTAGGAATGCATGTAATTACATTAGGCCCAAATCTGTAATTCAAGTTAATCTTTTTGTTTTAGAGTCAGCTGGTTATCAAATTGGCTTTCATCTGCAGCCTGAATTCCCCTACCACCATAATCCTAGAATCCTAGACATGAGCACCTTTGTGTGGTATTATTCCACTTAACACAAGTCCTATTCAATGAATTTCCTTAAAAATAATGCTGGCTCTGTTAAGTTTTGTTTTCATCGCAGAGAAACCTCATGAAAGCTTTATTTCATCTCAGGTGGAAATTGCTAAAATCCAGCTTTCAATGCTAAAAGGACATGGACTACCTTTTTCCACCTTGTGGCATCCGTGCATGTGCATTAAGCGGTAATTTTCTTGATGCTTCACTTTATTCAGCAATACTCTTCCATGCCTTGGAAAAACACTAAGGTCTCTAATAGTAAAGATCATTATCCATATCTTAATCAGGATATCTCTGTATGAGAACCCTTTATAAAATTTTATTGAATAATTCTACAAGTTTTCAGGTGATCTCATTTGTCTATTTCCACTTTTGTTCCCTGGGATTTTGAAGTTAAAAAAGAAAGTTATTTTCCCCACCAATGTCATGGAGCTTTTACTCTGTTTTTTTGTTTTCTTACAGAAAATAAAGGGGCCACAATTCAGTCTTTAGAAAAAAAGAAAAGCGTTAGACTTTGAAATAAAGCAAAACTATGTATGTTGTAAAACACAAGTTATATACAAAATAAATATTTTGAAATAATTTTTTATAATTTATCATTTAGATATAGGTTGAGAAAACAAAAATTTTAATGACTATATGACTACAGTAAACTTTAACTTACAAATGAGCATTTTAATAAATAGGGAGTGCCCACCATCTGATTACTTCTTACATGGTGTGGAAATTGTAGCATATTGTTGTGAATGTTTGATTCTAAAATCACAGACAAATTTGTAATAGAGCAAAATACAAAATGAAGCCATATAAGGAAAGTGACATCAGCAAGGATGGTGGAATAGGGTGATCACTCTTGTTTATCTTTCCACAGCCACAATACTTTTGCAGCCAACCACGGACAAACAGGCCTTTATGGGAGTTTTGGAATTTAGAGAGGGCATTATGACACCCTGTGAAAACAGACTGAGGAGGGCTATTGTTGGGAAGGCGGGTCCTCTGGTTCAGGGGGCAAACTTGAAAGCCCCTGATCTTGTGTACAGACCAGTAATTGACCCACCCTACTCAGTCACACTGAGAATCCTGAAGTGACTCTCTAACCATCTCCAGTGCCTCCCACTTAGTGACCTGGGGAGAGACATTCATGGTCATGGAGGCAGGCCTACAGAACTTAACCTTTGGCCTTTACTGTGGCCTCTAAAGCAGGTCGGTGACTCAGTTTCAGCCCTCTTAGTCATAGTTAATAGACAGTCCTGCCCACCCAGGGACCCACACAGGAAGAGAAAACCCTCTCAGGTATTCAGCCGAAGCCACACTTCATCCACACACCTACTATCAGGGCCAATACACGCAAACCCAACTTCAGAAGCCTGGCCTTGGCATCTGCCCTACATACAGATCAAAGTTCTGAAAGCAATCAAGTCTGCTCAAAATAAGGATTCACAATGAGGCTATATTCTTCCCAATTTCAATGCTTCTATTTTAATATAGTACTGGAAGTCCAAAATAGAACAATTTGGAAAAAAATATATTTTTAAATCCATATGAATTTTTTTTAAAAAGTCACTTTTTGTAGATTACACGATCTTAAAAACCATAAGTAGTACACCAAAAGTCTATTTAATAAATGCACTCAATAAATCTGCAGAATATAAAATTAGCATACAAGTCTCAATTGTGTTTTTCTACACTAACAAATTATCCAATTATAAGGAAGAAAAGGATCTCATTTAAAATAGAATAATAATAAATTAAGAACAAATTTAACAAAGAAGGTGAAAGATATGCTGAAAAATGTTGATAAAGGAAATCGAAGAAGACGAAATGTAAAGCTATCCCACATTTATAGATTGGAAGAGTAAACATTGTTAAAATTCCACATTATCTAAAGTGATCTACAGATTCAATAAACTCCCTATAAAAATTCTAATAACTTGTTTCATAGTAATAGAAAATACAAGCTTAAAATTTATATGAATCTACAACAGACTGACTAGCTAAAGCAATCTTAGAGAAGAAAAAAGCTAAGGACGTTATAGTTTCTGATTCTAAACTATATTCAATACTATTGTAAAAAATCAAGATGGCATGTGCATAAAAATGGACACAAAAACCTATAG
Organism: Plecturocebus donacophilus; assembly: GCA_004027715.1. Taxonomy (NCBI): domain Eukaryota; kingdom Metazoa; phylum Chordata; class Mammalia; order Primates; family Pitheciidae; genus Plecturocebus; species Plecturocebus donacophilus. The sequence goes on along the minus strand of PVKP010008984.1, from coordinate 66,169 downwards.
AACACAGGAGAAAGCCCAGAAAAGAAACTATGCATATAAAATTCATCTTTAACAAGGATGCTGAGAATGCACAATGTAGTAAGTAAAGTCTCTTTGGATATTCACAAGCAAAAGAATAAAAATAGACTATTTTTCTTACACCATATCCCAAAATTAACTCAAAAACAAAACACAGGAATTCCTAAAAATCCTAAGAGGAAACAAAATGTGGTAAACCTTTATATTGTTCTTGACAGTATTTATTTCTTTTCGATAAGACACCACAAGTGTAGCCACAAGGCAGATACAAACAAGTTGGATTACATCAAACTACAAACTTCTAAACAGAAAACAGATTGGGAGAAAATATTTGCAAACCACTGTTGTGGTTAATATCCAAAATATGTAAAGAATTCATAAAAATCAAAGAGCAAAACAATAATGACAATAATAAAGAGATTAAAAAACAAATAAGTAAATTTTTTTGTGAAGACATTTACTGAGTATTTGAAAAACTCAACATCTCCAATCATTAGGCAAATACAAATGAAAACCATGATGACATATCACTTCACACTTGTTAGGATGGCTAATATCAAAATTCAGAGACATGTATGTTATTCTGGTGACGGATAGCCTAAAAGCCCTGACTTCACCACTCCGCAGTCTATCCATGTAACAGCCCTTGAACTGGGACACATTTAACTGAAAACCAGCCATTTCGTCCTCTTTCTCTTCCTTCTCTGAGTTTTGTCAGGTTAGATTCTCTGGACAAGTTATGGCTGCATTTTGATTATATACCTTACAAAGCATCAGTACAATCCCTTTACTTGCTATCACTACAGCCACAGGGAGAAGGACCTGGAAGTGCAAAAAAGTCCACTCTTCCCCTTCCTTTATCCCAGGAGAGAGTCAGAACAATGAGCTCCTACATTGATCAAAATATGTTTCTCATTTCCTGCCTTCAAGTGCCCTCTCCTATCAAAGACTCCAACAACTTTTGCTGCAGCAATTGGAATATGGGCTGCACTAACCTGCCCCTATGAAAACCAAGCAGAGCAGATCCTGTAACCCAAAGAAAGGAGGCCGACCGTCCTTGGCACAGCTGCACACCAGCAATTTTCCACCAGCCTCACTGGGCAGTGAGTTGAAGCTGTCAAAAGAAGTAACAAGGTGGTTTATTGTTACTTCTACTCAGAGTGCAGAGTCATCCTTATTGCTTTCCATATCTCAAAAACTCTTATTAGTATGTTATCAAATGAACCATTAGTCCAATTATTAAACGCTTTAGTTATCTGAGCAACTGTATTTCCTATCTGTCAAATCCACAAGCCTAACAATTTTACCTTTCTGAAATATCTACCACGTGTTCAAATTCAGCAAGCTACTCCTGGTTCTGCAGAGTAGTAAGAGAAAGGACACAGAAGCGGGGGAAAGCCCATTAAGAAACAGGTTTTCTGCAGGATCACGATACTATGACAACTCCCTATAACACAGTGAGGCAACTTCCTCGGCATTCAGTCGCCGTGACTAACCACTGCATTTGCGGAAGTCTCTTGACGCTGGTGGACCCTAATTAATGCATTTGAGATCCAGGCTACCACTGTCCCTGGGCTCAGCGACTAACCTTAGTGAAAGCACACATTTCTTGTGCGCATAACGGAAACAGGTGTTCATGGCATCCAAACAGAATGCTTAGGAAAGAAGCCTTTTTCCCGAGGAGCCCCACCCCCGCTTCGCAAACTCTGGAACTGGGAGACACAACAGGTACTTCCACCTCTGAAGCGAAGGCCCTCCAACTCCTGCCAAGAAAGGCAGGTTACCATGAGGTGGTCTCCTGGGCGCATCCTGGGTTTCATCTGCCAGACCCAGGCCAAATCCAGGCGGGGAGCACGCGGCGCTGCATGGGTGGCGACTCCCGCCGCCCCTCCGTCCCGAGTTAGGACCCCCAGGAAAAGCTACTCTCCCACGTTTCCCTGAACCCCACAGAGACTCACGAGAGCCAGCGCGCCAGGGCAGGTGGGCGCGAGGGCTGCCCTGCGGAGGCGTAGCCTGGGCCTCCCCTGGCACCCGCGGTCGGCCACCCGCCCGGTCCCCAGCGGCGCGCCGAGGCTCTCCAGCTCCCGGGCCCTACCTGGCTCGCTCTCCGCTTTCGCAGACCTCCCGCGCGCCTGCCCTGGGTCCGAGCGCAGCGCCCCTCCGTGTGGCGCCTTCCTCCTGGGCTGGGAGTGCGTGGTGCGGCGGCCGCTCCGAGTCCACTGGCCTCAAGCAGCCCCCACGACTAGCGCGACACCCTCCTGAGGTCCGAGTCCACCCCGCGAGGAGTGCCGGGACGCTGCGTGCCTCAGAGCCCCTGGGCTGACACGGGCCTTTCAGGTGGGCCACCTCGCTCCTCCAGCTCCCACGACGGTGACGTCGGGTCTATCTCATCCGGCAATTCCTACCAACTGACCCGAACTCGCTGCGCCCGGTGCCCCGCCAGGCTGGGCTGAGCCGTCCGGACCCCGTGCCCTCTCGCGCAGGGATTCAGCCCAGCAGTCGCCGGGGAAAGTCTTCGCTCCGCGCTGGCTGCGGCGCCCCGCCTGCTCTGCACCTCTCCTCGCCGGCCACGCAGCCCAGGGTTCGGGCGCCCGGAGTAGAAGGGTGCGGGCCGAGCACGGTCCGCGGTCCTCTCCAGAGCCCGCGTTTTCTGACCCCACTGCCCCGCCCGGCGCGCCCAGAGCTCACCCTGCGCGCGGGCCGGGATAAGCGAGCCTTCTGTGACTGTGCATCCTTCGCCTGCTCTCGCGCAGCCAGCAGGCGCGGGAGGCCGGTGCCGCGTCACCTCCCCTGGCCTCCAGCGCCAACCTTCTCTGCGCTCCGGAACGGAGCGGCTCCTGCGCCCCGCGCTCCCGCAGTCGCCCTGCTTCTGCTCCGCGCCGCCCCGGCGCAAAGCCCCAAGCGACCCCGGCGCTCCGGCGCGCCTGCTCTCCCCTTCCCCGAGCGCCTCTAGCCATCTCTGCCGGAGGAACGGCCCTCTGCAGAGGCGCTTGGGTAGAGGCTGCCAGGCGCCCGGCAAAGGTGCCCGAGGCCCCCTCCACTGAGCGGACGGCGCAGGGCCTGCAAGGGGAGTTCCTGTTCTGTTGAAGTTTCTTCAGGGCCTTCGGCAGCGCCTTCGGCGCCTCCTGGAGTCACCGCCGTCCCCTTACAGTGCAGGGATGGGAGGGCAGTGTCACTGGCCCGGCAACGGTGGCCCGGCTCCCAGAGCTTTGCTCTGTTACTGCCGGCCCCCACCTCCTTGCCTCGGCCTGGGTCCCTCCCGGATGCTCCGCGGCGCCCCTGGACATGCGCATCTCTTAGTCGCTCCTGAAAGAAACTGGCCTGTGGGCACCCTTTTTATCTCACTCATAGATAGGAATGCATTGCTACGGGAGGGAAAGCCAGGCTTACACGGGACTAGATTAGAATACAACCCCTACCTAATGCAGTGTATGTTTGGGGATTTTCTGAAGTTCCGTTTCTTAGCAAGAAGCCTCAGTGGCAGTGGGAAGAGGCCGGGGGCTGCGGGTCGGAGAGCAAGGCTGGGGTGGTGAGCCTGGGTGGCAGGGAGGGATCTCCAAGCAGGTCCAACATGTCACAGCCGAGCCAAGTCGGGGCGCTGCCTCGTTAGCCACACACATGGGGTCTCACTGTGGCGATTAGGTCGGTGTCTGGTCCGTCAGAGCGGTGCAGTTCCAGGGAGGTGAGGGTGGCCTTAATGACAACTGCGCGGCAGCAAGGCCCCTTCCAACAGCACAAGCAAAGCAAAATGGGGCTAAAGCAGCAGAGCCCATCTTCTCGGGGTTGCAAGGTCTTGCTTCCTCAGGAGGTGGGGGCCTCTTGACCATGACACCCAGTGAAAAACGGTCAAGACGTAAAGGAATGCTACTGAGAACGTGATGGGGGAGCTCTATTTACACCACCGTCCCTCTCCTTTTGTGAAACTGCATTGTTTATAGTCTCTTTTAACAGAATAATGGTAAGAAAAGGCAAGTTCTTAACTCTCCTCCAGGAAAGACCTTTGATCTTCCATTGTAGGAAGCCTCTCAGTTTTTCCGCTACATCCTATACAGTGTATTCCAAATCGAAGTTACTACTAGTACTTCTGCACATTCCAGAAATTCTGAACTTTTCTGAAAAGAAAACTGGTAAATCTATTCCAGGAACAGGACGTAAGTTATCTAAATGTGCAAATATACAGGAAGTGTTACCCTGAACACACATTTAACCACACTATTAAATAACTGTTTCCAGCCGTTCTTCACAATATGTGAATAAATAATATGCTCATTTGAAAGACTTTTCTAATTCTAAAATGGATCTTCATTTTCTAGTTTCTCAAAAGATGTATCCCTAAGTCATTAAAGTCATTAAATTTTAAAAAGTTAACATAGTTTTATGATCAGCTAACTATAATTTTCACCTATTAGTTGTTGGAATTCTAGGCTTAGAAATACCAGTGATGACAGCTGCTCTTCTCTCAGTATTAAACAGCATAATGCAATTCAAAGAGTTCGAAGAATTGGTAAATTGAAAACTTCACAGCTTGTCACACAAAGTCATTCCGTGTGTGTATTAGACAAACGGGATGACTTTGTCTTAGTAAGGGTTATGGACATTAATTCTTAATGAAAGAAATGTCAACTGTGAGTATGTTCTTTTGATGGATTATGTTTAAAACGTTCATGTTTTTTGGTATGCTTTCTATCAGGTTTATGTCAAACACAACACTTGTTATTGAACATATGAAAATTATCTTGTTAGAATCATGCTTTAACATTGTATTTAAGCATGTTGCTTAAATTATTTTCTTCTCCCTGTGATGAAATAGTATCCTACTCTCTCCTCCTAGTGTTTATGTAACAACATAGCCTCACGTTAGAGTGACTGGCCTGAGGGGATAGTGAAATCGTAAGACCAATCAGAACCTTATAGAAACTCACATTGCTAGGAGAGAACTTATTACCGTTTCAATAATTTTTTTTTTACTGCAGAGTTCCATTATTTGTGCTGAGAAATAATAGGCTATCAATTGAATTCCCATTTGTTTCATTAGTATTTTCTCTTTATTAAATGAAATTAATCAAAGTGGTGATCATTATGGAAGACAGTAGAGAACACTCTAGTTCCACATAACCTCAGAGTTGGATCAGTCTTTTGATAAGAATTTCATTTTCAGTGTGAGAGCCTAAAATAACTGGACATGGGGAAGCATGAATGGAACATGTGCCCAGAGACCACCCACCCTGTACCCCAGTCAGGGGCAGGAACTAAGATAGATGGCTGTGTTTGCATGGGTGGATGTGGCACAGATGGCTGAAACATGAATGCAGTGTCATCATGTAAGTGAGATCATGTGCTATTTGTCTTTCTGTGCTTGGCTTATTTCACAAAGCTTATTTTCCAAGTCCACTCATGTTGTCATAAAAGATAGGATTTTTTAATTCATTAATGCTAAATAATATTCCACTATGTGTGTCCATATATGCATATATGTGTACATATATACATATATATGTATACACTATATATGTACACATATCCACGTAGTTATCCATTTATCCATTGACATTTAAGTTGTTTCTATTACTTATATCTTTTCAGATATGATTTTATTTCCTTTGGCTATATCCCCAGAAATGGGATTACTGGGTATAGAGTGGTTTCCAGGGGCTGAGGGAAGGAGAGACAGGCACATGGTGGTCAAAGGGTACAAAATTTCAGTTATGTAAGATGAATAAGTTCTGGAGATCTACAGTACAACAATGTGACTATAGATAACACTGCGATGTACACTTGACATTTGTTAAGAGGGTAGATCTTGTTCTCACCAGACACACGAAAGAGGACAGCTCTGCGAGGTGATGGAAATGCGAGTTTGACTGCAATAGTGAAGTATACATATATTAGTCATCAAGCTGAACAACTTAGAAACCCGATTTTTACACCAATGGATGGATGAATAAATAGGTCTACACTTCTGGATTTCTTTAGAAAAGAGAAGACACCCCATAGCTTCGCAACACTGGGCACCCACTCGTTCCCACCCTCCTGCACCACCTGCACTTCACAGATACCTGACATGGGTCCTTAGAGGAACATGCTCTGTTCTTCTTCACACTTTGCCTCCTTTGTGTAACTAGGAAAATAGAGGCAAATGGGGCTTTTTAGATGATTTTAAAATTTTCCTAAGTTCATTGTATCTATTTTATCTTCACTAGTGGCTTATTATATCTCTATGTTATCTTACTTTATTTTGTGATGGCTCTAGGATTTACAGCAGGCATCTTTTACTGAGTATAGCCTACCTTTATTTATTTGTTTATTTATTTATCTGGTCTCGCTCCTTTGCCCATGTTGGAATGCAGTGGTACAATCTCAGCTCACTGCAACCTCGAACACCTAATGCTCATGTGATCCTCCCCATCTTTCCTGACTAGTTGGGACTATGGGCATGCACCACTACACCCAGCTCACTTTTAAATTTTTAGTAGAGGCCAGGTCTCACTATGTTCCCCAGGCTGGTCTTGAACTCCTGGTTTCAAGGGATCCTCCCACCTCAGCCTCCCAAAATGTTGGGATTACAGGTGTGAACCACCACACCCAGCCTACAGTCTACCTTTAAGTAACATAATACCATTTAATGTGCGGTGTCGTGTGTGAAATTTACAATAATATACTTCTATTTTTCTTCCTGTTCTACTCGCTCTTGTTGTCACACATATGACTTTTATATTCAGTGACTTATCTTTTAACAATCAATGTTTCTTTTTCATTTCTGAATGTAGAATATCAAGGCACCAACTCCTGTGGACATGAACTTTCTTGCTTTTAAAAGAAATTCAATAGACTTAAGTACAAAAGTGGTTTCCAATATCCAATATTCTGTATGCCCCTTGCATAGCCACAGCTTAGCTCCCACTTATCAGTGAGAACATGCAGTATTTGGTTTTCTGTTCCTGAGTTACTTACTTAGGACAATGACCCCCAGTTCTATCTAAGTTGCTGCAAAAGACTTATTTCATCCTTTTTTATGAATAACTGGCATTGCCTTTTTTATCTTTGAAAGTTGTTTTTTCCCTTAATATCTTTCATATCAGTCTTTATTATTCTTATATTTAAATCTGGAAGCATAGTTATCATAGCTATTTTAAATACAATTGCCTGCTAACTTCATCATCTTTTGATTCTATTATGTTGACTGCTTGACTGATTTGTTTTCTGATTGTGAGCCACATTTGTCTGCTTCTTGTCATGTCTGCTAATTTTTTGTTTTGGAGGTTACACATTGTTAATTTCCTGTTGTTGAGTGTCTAGGTCTGGCTGTCTTGCTTTTGACAGTGTTGCACTTTACGCTGGCAGGAATTTAAATTACTTGAAGTTCAGCTGGATCTTTTCATTTTTTTTTAAATGAGGCAGAGTCTCACTCTGTCACCCAGGCTGGAATGCAGTGGTACAATCTCGGCTCACTACAACCTCCACCTCCCAGGTTCAAGTGATTCTTTGCCTCAGCCTCCCTAGTAGCTGGGATTACAGGTGTCTGCCACCATGTCCCAGCTAATTTTTTTATTTTTAGCAGAATGGGGTTTCGCCATGTTGGTCAGGTTGGTCTGGAACTCCTTACCTCAGGTGATCTGCCGCCTTGGCCTCTCAAAGTGCTGAGATTACAGGTAAGCCACTGTTCCCAGCCTGGATCATTTAGAAGCTTGTTTTTAAGTTTAGTTACAGCAGGTTTATAGCAGCTTTATTCTAAAATGACTTTAGCCCACTCTAAGGTGTGTCTCCTGAGGTGACTCCATTGAGTGTCCCAGGCATTCAACAAGGACCCTCCACTTTATTTGTTTATTTATTTAGACACATGGTCTCATTCTGCCCCTCCACCTGAAGGGCAGTGGCACCATCATAGCTCACTGGTACCTCGAACTCCTGTCCTCCAGGGATTATCCCACCTCAGCCTCCTGAGAATCCGGGACTACAGAAACATTTCACTGCTCCAGGCCCAGTATGATGTTTTGATATAGATATGCACTGTGAAATAATTACCACAAGCAATCTAATTAACATATCCATCACCTCACGTATGTGTATGATGTAGTTGTGTGTGTGTGTGTATGTGTGTGTGTGTGTGTGTGTGTTGAGAACACTTAAGATTTATTGGCTTAGCAAATAACTGGTAGTTTCCTAAATACCAGTTGCAATGTAGAATGTGATCAATACACTCTTCATGCTCTTTTATGTCAAAATCTACTTAACACACACATTGTGATAACCTGCTTTCTGCCAGCTAAAACTAACTCTCCCTTTCCCAGACTAAAAGCTGCTCAGCCTTTATGTTAGCTTCTTGAGCCGGACAGACTCCATCTTGGCTTCTTCACTTTAGCTATTTTTCTCCCTACTGAGTATGTAATTATACTATGAAGATGGGTCAGGCTGACACTGGGCACCCAGGAATGCCTTTGTTGATAAGAGGCCGAGTGAAGTGGTATGAGTAGAGCCTGGAACTGCAGGTGCAGTGAGAGCCCCGAGCCCCATTATCTATAAGTTGTATGTCTTTCATGACAGCTTCATTCTTCACACCTGGCACTGTTTTATTCCATAGGTATCAGTTTTATCTTTTAACTTTTTGCTTACTCTGCTTTTGTGAAAACTTTGTTTCAGCTAGGTTCCCCACTTCCTGTTAAAACTAGTGTATAAAAGACCACCTAACTTTTTCTTCGGGGCCGAGAGAATTTTGGGCATTAGCCACTCTTGGTTGCCAGCTTAATAAAGGACTCATAATTCAATCTGAGTGTAGCGCATTCCTTGACTCGCTTGGGTACAACACTATCATACTTGATGAAAGGCCGAATGCTATTCTGCTAAGATCAGGTGCAAGGCAGGGATGCCTGGTCTCACCACTCTATTCAACACAAACATAGTACTAGGAATCACTGTAACAGCAACAAGGAAAGAAAATAAAAGATATACAGATTTGAAATAAAGAAATAAAACTTTCCTATGCACAGATGACATTATCAACATAGTAAAATCTCAAATAATTTCTAAGAATATACAAGAAAAACTAATAGCAATATACGGGTTCAGCAAGGTATTTTATATGCTAGCAACGAACATGTAGGAACCAAAACCAAAAACACAATACCATTCATAACTTCTTAAGAAACAGGAAACACACATGTAAAACTCTAACAGACATGTACAGGAGTCATATGCTGAAAACTACAGAACATTCATAAAATTACAGAGAACCAAATAAATGGAAAGATTTGTTGTGTTCATGCATTGGGAGACTCAATATTGTAAAGATTCCATTCCTCCTCAAATTGATCTGTAAGTTTAGTACAATTTTTATCAAAACACAATGTATTTTGTAGATATAGAGAAATTTATCCTAGATTTTTATAAAAAAGTAGAAACATTAGAATAGCTAAGATAATGTGGGAGAAAAAGGGAAGAATTGCACCACAAAATTTTAGAACTCACATAGCTTATATAGCTATGGTAACAATGTGGTACTGGTGGGCAGAGAGACACATAGGTAAGGAGAACAATGTAGAGAATGCCAAAATATATCCATCCATGTATGATCAAATTTTCATTCACAAAGAAACAAGATTGCAGCAAGCTGTGATCATGCCAGTGCACTCTAGCCTGGACAACAGAGCCAGACCCTGTCAAGGAATCAATGGTGTGCAGTTTAATAAATTTTGACATACATATGTGCCTTTGAAACCATTATCTAAAGAATAAGTCTTTATTAAAAAAAAACTTAAATTTAAAAAAAAGAAGTAAATTAAAAAAACAATAATTCACTCCATCCACCCAGAAAAATGAAACACTGACAATACCTAGGGTTGGTGAGAATAGAAAGAAATAGTACCTTTAACACACTGTTTATGTTAGCAATTGAATGACAATTTGGCAGCATCTTATAAAGTTGAAAACAGCCCAGCTATTTATATATTCTAGATATAAAGCCTAAAAATACCCTCATTTAAATGTAAAGAAATGTGTATGAAGGTTGTTAATGCAACTCTGCTTGTAATAGAAAAATAAACTGTGGCATATTTATAAAATGTTAAATAGCTGTTAAAATGAATAAATTAGATTTACGTATTTTGCTCATCATAATTTTGAATGAAAGAAAGCAAACATGGCATGACATTTTTTTTTAGGTAGAGTCTCACTCTGTTCCACAGGCTGGAGTGCAGCGGCATGCTTTCAGCTCACTGCAACCTACACTTCCTGGGTTCGAGCAATAGCTAGGATTACAGGCACATGGCACCACACCTAATTTTTTCTATTTTTGTAGAGATGAGGTTTCACTATGTTACCCAGGATGGTCTCTAACTCCTGGCCTCAGGCGATCCATCCGCTGTGACCGTCCAAAGTGCTGGGATTACAGGCGTGAGCCACCATGCTCAGCCAGCATTATTTATCTAAGTCAAGAACAGACTAAATAGTAAATATTGTTTATGGCAGTAAATGTATAGAAACAAAGACTAGAAGGATACACATCTACTTTGGAGTACCAGTTGCTTCCTGGGTGGAACTGAGAATAGACTGGGAAAGGGAACAAAGGGGACAGACTTCAAGCCCTCCTCCTCCTTTGCATCAGCTATTCCATCTGTATGAAACGGCCAGGTAAGTTTCCTCGTGTCATCTTTACAATAAGGCCTGTCTGGACCAGTATTAAAAAGTACAACTTGCCCTCTAACTCCCAAACCCAATACTCCTGAACTCCTTATTCTGCTATGTGTTTTTCCTTTTTTTCCATACCACTTATTGCTTCTAATATATAATTATTGTTTATTTTCTGTTTTCTCATCAGAGGCCAAGAGTCTTTGTCTGCTTCACTATTTATTCCAAATTTCCAGAACAAGTGGATGGCAGTCAGTAGGCATTCCATTAATATTTTTTGAATAAATTAATATATAATGTTTTATTTTATATAAAAATATACATCTGAATCAAATTTTAGAAACTATTAAAATCTATTAATTCTGAGTGGAGGATATATTTTGCTATATTAATCTGAATTTTCTCCATCGTTTTCCAAAATTAAAAAAACCCTAAATGACACAAAAAGAACGTACAGTATATAATGGTTAGAGTCTGAGAGATGTGGGTTTAATACCCAGATCTGTCCTCAGTAGTGTTTCATTTTGGACACATTGTTTGATGGCTGTGAAACTTCATTTGCTAAAATAAGGAAAATAATATCACCTACCTCATAGAGTTCTTGTGAGAATTAACTGTACAAAAGACAGCCGTACTGCCAAATTCAATAGACATTTCTCAACCGTCATCTTAATCTGTCCAGCATTTGGCAATCACTCCTTCTCCAGGAAACATTTTCTTCACCTGGTTTTCACTTGCCTGGTTCCCCCACCTCTCACGAACACTGTCCTTACACCTTTTAATACTGAAGTGTTCCAGGGCCTCTGACCTTAGGTCTCTTCCCTCCTGTATAAACAAACACCCTTTTCCTTGGTGATGTTACCCAATCTTATGACTTTAAATATTATAAAATATGTGCTGACAACTCTGAAATGTATTACCTCTAGTCTGGACCTCCTCCTTAAATTCCAGATTTCTAAACCTAATGGGCCACTTGACATTTCTACTTGGATGTCTAATGGGCATCTCACAATTTGGTAGAGCCAAAATTGGGCTTTTCATCTTTCCCCCAAAACTCGGTCCTTCTATGGTCACTCCCATCTCAGTAAATGGCTTACCCTATCCTTCCAGAATTCAGTTGCTCAGGCCACAAATCTTGTGGTTAAATTTGACTCTCTCACATCCCATGTCCAGCCAGTCACTAAATCTAATGATTCTACTTTCAAAATAGGATCTAATAACTTCTTACCTCCACTACTTTCTCTCCAACCACATCATTTCTTACCTAGATTACCAAATAGCCCTGACTATTATTAGCTGTATTGGTCTCTTTGCCTCTGCCCGTCTGTTGTAATTATGAACTTGGCAGCCAAAAATGATGCTGTTAAAAAATGTATGTTAAACCCCCTGTTCAGAACCTACCAATTGCCCTCCATCTCACTCAGAGTAAAGGTCAAAGAATGATCATGGCTAGAAGGCCTATACAAGTCTGTTCTATACCCAAACCCAATCCCATACTTCTCTGACCATGTGTCTCTCTACTCTTGCTCTACTCATTTTTCTGTCTTCACCAGCAACCTAAATATTCTGTGAATACACCAGGCTGGCTCCTGCATATGTGTCTTTGCACCTGCTTTTCCCTGTCTACTATAGTATCACAGACAGCAACACAGCTTGCTCCCTCACCTCCTTTAGGTCTTTACATAAACGGTGTCTTCTCAATGAGGTCTTCCCTAACCAGCCTATTTTAAAGGGCAACTTTCTCCCTCCTTAGTACTATCCAATTTCCCTGCTTCTGGGTGAGGAGGAGAAGAATGGATAGAGAAAAGGAAAAGGGCATATTTATGTATTCCCTCTATTAGAATGTAAGTTCCATGAGTGAAGGGATTTGTCTGTTTTGTTCACTGGTGTACCTGTAGCAAATGAAAAACAGTATCTAGCATATAGCCAAAGGAGCTAACTTAAAGAAGGATAAGCATGTAAGATAAAACGACAAGAGAATAGAATTTCCTTTGGTGGATGGGTGTGGTGGCTCATGTCCATAATCCTAGCACTCTGGGAGGCCCAGGTGGGTGGATCATGAGGTCAGGAGTTCGAGATTAGCTTGGCCAACATGGTGAAACCCCATCTCTACTAAAATACAAAAATTAGCCAGGTGTGGTGGCACACGCCTGTAATCCCAGTTACTCCAGAGCCTGAAGCAGAAGAATCATTGGAACCAGGGAGGTGGAGGTTGCAGTAAGCCGAGATCGCACCACTACACTCCAACCTGGGTAACAGAGCAAGACTCCATCGCAAACACAAAACACAACAACAAAAAAGTAATCCTTTTTCTATTATACTCAAATCTCCTAGAGTTAAGACAGATTTAGATTTCATAATTCACTTGTGCATTTACCAAAAATGTATTTAGAGTGTCTGCTGTATTATCAATGTTCCAGGTGCTGGAGAGAACACAAATAAGGGGTTCTGCTTTCACTTCAAAGTACTTCTAGTAGCAGACTAGCAAAATTTACCTGTTTTCATACTTTTCCTATTGCTGAGTCATAATAATTTCCAGCACAGATGCTAAATGAATATATTTACTATTGTTTGAGTGAGAATTCCAAAGGGAAACAGTAATATTTGATGGAAAACATTTAAAAAGCAGATTTTTTTCAGACCAGGGGTGGCGGCTCATGCCTGTAATCCCAGCACTTTGGGAGAGTGAGGCAGGTGGATCGGCAGGTGGATCGGCAGGTGGATCGCTTGAGCTCAGGAGTTCGAGACTACCCTGGGCAACATGACGAAATCTCGTCACTACAAAACACACAAAACTTGGTGGGGCATGGCAATGTGAACCTGTAGTCCCAGCTACTCAGGAGGCTAAGGTGGGAGGATTGCTTGAGCCCAGGAGGCAGAGGTTGCAGTGGCTAACAACACTGCAGTCCAGCCTGGGTGACACAGTGAGACTCTGTCTCAAAAATAAAAATAAATAAAAAGGAGATTTTCAAAACATAATTTGAAGTTCATACAGACTGAAATACCTTGATTCATCACTGATGAAATTTAAAATGGACTTTTGTGTCAAAGTATAAGTTTAATTCAAATCTAATTTAGAAAAATATCTTGATTTAACACTGATGACAGTGAATCATTACCAAACAGATTCTGATGGAACCTGCTTTACACTATGACAAGTAAAACAATGTAACATTCTAGTTAGCAGATTTGCAAATGCAGTTCATTGGGAAGGACAGCTCTATTCCCTGGGGAAATTCTACAAAGAGCCTAAAAAGCTGCTTTGTATTTAGGTGCCAGAAAATGCTCTCAACTCTGGCTACACATTAGAATCACCTAGGGGGCTTTTAGAAAATACTAATGTCTGAGTCCAGCCCTAGCCAAATGAAACTCAGTCTCTAGGGTGGAGCCAGACATCTGTAGTTGTTAAAAGCACACCAGGTAATTCTGATGCACAACTGGCTTGAGAATCACTGTTCTACAAGTTCCTATTACTGATGGTCATTTCAGAGAGAAAGATAGTGGGAAAGATTTATGTCTACTCTTTCCCAATATCAGTATTGATTGAAATGATTTCTCAGCACTAGTTACTGTCATCAATATGGCATTTTTCCAGAGGCTTCACCTGGCAGCCCTAGCTTACACACTGTCACAGACCTGCTAACATTGTCCAGAATCTGGAATCTGAAAACTCCAAATCAGCTATCTTATCAGAGGTCATTCTATATTCTAAGCAACTGACATTTTTCTGAAGGACAGTGAAGCCAATTTAAGCAATTTTTATCAAAGCTACAGACTTTGACTTACAGGTACTAAAGAGTAAAGATTTTCCAAAATAAAACCAAGGTTTTTGGAACAGAATTTTGTAACACCTCCTACCAAAATAATGCATACCTTTTTGGGCTTATTTTCCCAAAAATTTTTATTAAATTTCAAACATATATAAAAGTAGAGAGAATATAAAATAACTTTCTATGTACACATCCCAACTTTGATAATTACCAACTCGAGGCTAATTGTGTATCATCTACACAACCCCATATTCAACACTACTGCTAATCTAGAAAATTTTGAAACAAATCTCAGATGTCATATAATCAAATATTTAAATAATGCAGAGAGTAACTGAAAGGGACTTAGAGTACAAAATAGGAATGACAGAAAAGAGCAATAATCGTTTATAAATATAAGAGGAAAGGGACATTTGAATATCTCCTGGTATCTGCAGTGCTGGGATTACAGGCATTTTCATTAATAATAGTAATATTTTCAAAAACACAAATTAGTCACTACTTAACAAGTCTATGGTGGAAAAATAAAGAAGTCCTTAGATGTAGAAGAAAACAACTGTGAAGAATCACTACGATAGAAATGTCACAATTATCTATCTCCATTCAGTAAAAGTTCTGAAATTATTGACTGGCTGCCAGAAGGGAGCAAGCAGGAAAACCAAGGGACTGGAAAGGTCAGTGAGGTATTACTCCCTAAATTATTATATTTCGCACTATGTCCTAAAGTAGTAGATTCTCAGCTTTGACTACCCATTAAAATCACCTGGAGGGCATTAAAATCCTGACCCTTGAATGCCATATGCCAGACCAATTAAATTGGAATCCTTGGTGGATGAGGTGGGGGGAAGTAGGACCCAAGTGGCAATTTTTAAGGCTCCCCAGATTATTCCAATTAGCCTCCAAATTTGAGCAAATCCCACTGATTAGAAGTATCTGGGGTAGCCTAACATTTTCCCATAAAGTTTCTAGTAAGTTTTGAGAACACCAGAATAGTTTTCTTTTTAAGACATCGAATTAGATCTATAGAAAAAAAAGTTCTAAAGAAATAGGCAAAATAAATTGAATTGCTAGTTAATCAATTCTACATAATCTGGGTAAAAAAAAACATGAAGTTGAAGTCCAGATGGCTTATTCTAATCCTTTCTAATATGTACAGAGTAACTTTGTAAGTTTGCTCAGAATGGTGATTAAATAAGTGCTATCTGCAGGAAGGTGAATGGCAAGTCCTTTGAAAATCAATGAAATGATCAGGAGCTGTGGCTCTTGCCTGTAATCACAGCACTTTCAGAGACAGCAGGATCCCTTGAGGCCAGGAGTTCAAGACCAGCCTGGGCAACACAGTGAGACTGCCCCCATCCCACCCTCGGTCTACAGAAAACTTAAAAAAAAAAATTAGCCAGGCTGCTGCTTGAGCCCAGAAGTTAAGGCTGCAGTTAGTCATGATCGCATCACTGAACTCCAGCCTGGGCAACCCAGCAAGACCCTGACTCTAAAAAAAATTGATGATCAGCCTCTGCCTGATCTGACCTTCATCTTCCCTCACTCAACTTTATGTTAGTATGATGATATTTAGTCCCTGAGAAATCCTGAACAAATCTTAAACTTCAGTGTTTCCATACTGTGTATATCTATTTAAACTTTATCATCAGTGTAGACAGTTGTTAAACACTTTTTGTCTCCTTGTGGATGCATGGTTCTGTGACAGGTACAAGATAGGGTACCTAAAAATATTTGTTTTCATTGCTAACAGGGCACACCACATGCAGACAAGTTCAGCTTTGGACTTGTTTTGCTGAAATCCTCTTTTGGCAAAGGCCAAAGCCAATCTGAGGATTGACATCCCTGAACTAGTGTGTGATCAATAATCTTTAAATTGCATAGTTTCCATGATACCTAGTAAGAGTAAAAATCTTAGTAATTAGAATAATCATGTCATTCCATTTATCATTACCTAAACATTAACTTTCGAATATAAACATCCTAGAAAAAAATGAAGTGAAAATGTCTTTATGTGCTTGTTTTATCAGCCAACTGAAGAATAAAATACCACAATAATTAATGATGCTTGTGAAAGGTTAATTTCATTATAGTATAAAACAATCAGTAATAACTTTCAATTATTTAGGAAAACAGGTTGATAATACAAATATTGAAAACACTAAATAGATTACTTTCTCAAGAATGTATTTTGGGAATAGGTTAATACAAATTTAGGTAATCTAAAACAGAATAATAGATATTACATTGTATTACAGCTCAAAACTTTGCAGAAATGTCACAACTTAAAGAAAATGATCTTAACGACCTATATTTAAATATCTGTTAGGGAATTCTTCACATCTGTGATGTTGAATGAAAATCAGTGGCCCCTCAAACTAGCATGAGTTGGAAAAATTCCTAGATTATATAAACAACAGATATGTAATAAATGAAATATGGTATCTAATCAAGAATTAAAAATGTGTTAAGATAAAAGAGAAAACGGAGGTAACCCAAGTACATTTTATTTAGTCAAAGTTCACTACAGAAGACTCTAGAAGAATATTTTATGACATCTATAGTTTTCAATCTATGAAGGTTTGACAGTTTAATGTAAATTATTACAAATTATGTTTTCCGCAGCTGAAGATAATTCTCTGAAGACAAAGAATTTTGGGGATTTGCCTTAAACTGTGAATTGCAGATACAAAGCTCTTTCTAGTAAAAACCTTATTGAAACACGTTTTCCTGAGTTACTTTGGCATACAAAAAATTAGTGATGTTTTTAAATGTGCCACTTTAAAATGATTGTCTATTAGGTATTACCAATGCACAGTATGTGACTGCAAGACAAATGTAACAGCTGACAGTGCCAAGAAACTATTCCTGTACTGTAATTGTGAACTTTCAAAATCTGACTGCTATTGTTGACAGTAAACTGTAATAATACATGATAAATTTCTTGGATGAAATAATTCTTTTACCCTAGAAGTTTATTCTGTGTCAATGCAAATTAGCCATAGGCAAATGTTGATTTTAATATTTAGTCACTGGCATTTGGTTGAAATGTGTATTTGGTACACCTTGACTAATAATGCATGTCGAGGCTTATTGCTATGCTTCTTAGTAGAGAGAACCTAGTCTTAGCCTGATTAAGCATTTTTCTCTTGATAGTTTTAGGAAAAATCACAAAGTTTTCACTCACAATTGATATCAATTCTCTATTCTCCCTTCCCTTATAGTTCTTAGCACTTTAATTCTGTTCTGTGTAATTCAATATTAAATTACCCACTGTCTTCTGTTCACTGTACTCATGTGATCTTCACATAGGAGAGTTCTTCCTTTAAGGTGGCGTTATGCTTCTTTTACATTGCCTATAGTGTCTAGCATAGTGTGGGTCATCTAATATATATTTACTATTTCACTTAAACCATCGTATTACTGGCTTTGTGTCATAGATATAATTTTCCTTCTCAATTTTAGTTTTGACATAAATAAACTATCCATAGTGAAATATATAATGGCTTGACCAAGTAAAGGTTGCATTCAATAGAAGACGGAAATAATGTTGTTTTAGTGGAGGAGAAAATAGAATGCTGTATTTAGATCTGTGATATTGAAAGGTAAGTCACTTACTTTTTTTGTGCCTTAGTCTACCTATGAATTCTGCAAGGCAATAAATAAAGTCCAAATAATTGACAAGGAAAATTGTAATATTAACATTAACCTGAAAGTTTGAACGAGACTTTTAAGTTGTGTGTAAATGTCTCCCAATGTAATCTGAAGAGGACCCAGAAGTTCAGGCAATCTGAAAATTTAAAAAAAAAATGATTTTATTTTAAAACAAACTTAATTAAATGGAAACATTTTTTGGGTCATGCATAGATCTGGATTTTCCATAGGTTATAATGTCATTTAGGTGGAAGCAGTCACGATTTAAAGGTTAACCTAGGTTATGACTGGTGAGAACTCATGAGGAAATATTCATAGTAATCCCACACTCCACTTTTTTGTCTGTTACTGAATGTGAAGCACTGAAATTCAAAATTATTTTGGCAGCTATTTAAATTCTTGTCCCTAGTTTTACTTACCCATTTATTTTTAAATATTAGACCAAGATGGAAAGAACACAACTGCTCCCGAAATGATCCAATCTGTGAGTGTGGTATATTTTTCCTTACTAAATCCTCGTGGTGGGAGTGAAAATTGGTACCTTTTTAGGGAGCAATGTCACAATACATATTAACATTTTTAACACATCTGACTCAATAGTTTTCCTATTAAAAAAAGTTTAATCGAAGGAAATAATCAGATAAACAAAAATATGCTTGTTGCAGAAACAGTTTTAATAGTGAAAAATCAGAAATAAATATATATCAATAGGTGATACATTAGATAAACTATGATATACCCATTAATAGAATAGGACATTTAAAATAATATGAATCTATTTTTAATATAAAAATATAGTCATAATAGATGTGAAGTGAAAAATGTGTACATAGTATTGTCCTATTTTTATAAAAACATGTATTATATAATGCTACTGTATTTTATACATATTACATATCAAACATATGTCATTCCTTCTAGGTTTATCCACAGAGAGAACCAAATAGAATGAATATACATATGCCATATATATGTCAGGGATATACATCAAAATATTAATAGCAGTTATTGTTGAGTGGTGGGATTACAGGTAATTTTCACTTCCGTCTTTAAACCATGTTGTATTGCTACATCTTCTAAAGTATGTTACGTTGTTTTTTTTTTTTAAGCTTCTGTTTTAAGATCAGTATGACAGTATTAAAAGCTTGTTATGGAAGTTTCACACATGTTCCAAAATAGAATCCATATATCTATTTCTGGATTCAATTTCTTAATTTTTGCTACATTTGCTTCATTTTTCATTCCCTCTGGCACCCAGGCTGGATTGCAGTGGCATAATCCAAATGTCAGGTAATAACAAATGCTGGTGAGAAATGTGGAGAAAAATGAGCCCTCATACAATGTTGGTGGGAATGTAAATTAAATTAGTACAACCGCTATGGAGAACAGTTTAATCATGAGCATAATCATAGCTCACTGCAGGCTCAAACTCTTGGGCTCAAGCTGTTCTCCACTTCAGACTCCTGAGTAGTACCCCCACAACACCTGATTAATTTTAATTTTAATTTTTGTAGAGATGTGATCTTATATGTTGCCCAGGCTGATCTTGAACTCCTGGCTTCAAATGATCCCCCTGCCTCGGCCTCCCAAAGTTCTGGGATTACATTCTGTAATCTGGGGTTACAGAACTCCCAAAGTTCTGGTCATTTTTTTCTTCTTCTGTAGTAATATTTTAATGTAAATCCCTGTCATCATGTCATCTGACCCCTAACCATTTCCATTTTTCTCTTATATAATCATAATAAAATGATCATACTCAACCAAATTAACAATTCCTTAATGTCATCTAATATCCAGTACATATTTACTTTCCTTTGATACTCTGAAATAAAGAAATTTTACAATTGGTTAGTTCAAATCAAAAACCAAAAAATGTCTAACTTTGATAATGAGAAGAAAACCCAACAGCTTTCATAAAGAAACAACAAAAAACTCCTATACTGTAATTAGTTTTGTCTTCACTCTTCTTTGTTCCTTGGTTATTGTGAAATGTTTTCCTTACTTTCAAACTGCTACAAAATGAAACAACCCTTAAACAATGACTGACACGCTTTTCTATGTTTTCTGCTAAAATAAGAAAATGTAGCTTGAAAAGTTCAATACAGCTCTCATGTCTCTGGAAAAAATCTTAAAGTTCCTTTTGAAAGAAAAACCAAGACAGCAATTTTTAAATGTCATCTACGACTGGGCTAATTACAAGAACAATAATTTCCACCACGGGAAGTTTAAAGCTAAAGTGCAAAGTTGAGTTGAACAAAAACTCAAGTTGCTGAGTGCAAAATGGTTCTAAGAATATGCATGCAGAGTGGGTTAACAGATCCTTAAGACTTTGTAATAACATCTTATTCAAATGTGAAACTGCTGTGGCATATTTACTGTAAATCAGTATTTAAATGGGTCTAGCTTTGATATTTTTTCCCTGACTTCACTGGTTAAATGGGAGTAAGGGAGTTTGGACTTCTATGCCCACAATCTCAATCTTCCTCTTTATGCTGTGTCTGTGTTTTGTCCTCTACACACAAAAAATGTATTTCTTGAATAAGATATCTTAAAAATCCAGATTTCTCAAGTGAAGAAATCCATACGAACTTTTCACATTATTTTCAAAATGATCAAAATTTGAGGATAATACTTACACATTATGAGCTCATAAATGTCAAGTTAATTAAAAAATATTACAAAGCTGGAACGGCAATTACACTTTACTCAACTTTTCAAGCATGATGCTTTTTCTAATCTGGTTCTGGGAACTTGTGTCTGCCAGTGGAAAGGTGGAATCATGCTGAATGACATTTTTCAACAAAGCAAAACAGAATCATAATACATTCTTTCTTTGATAAGTAGAACAATAAACATTAAAACACAAAAGTTTACATCTTTGGAACAGTAGGAAAATTACTAGACTTGACAATTAGATTTAAATTTGAGTATCAGCTCAGTCGTTAGGCTGTTGTGAACTTGCTTGAGTCATTTGCCCTCTTTGGAGAGTTAGTTTTCTCATCTGTATAACTGGGACATTAATACTTCCTTTATTAAATGATAAAATGTATACAAAAAGTTTTTGTAAACTGTTAAATGCTGTACAAAGGTAGGGGATTAAAATATTAAAATTAGAAAATGCTATAAATATATTATGAGGTGTTTTTCCTCAAGTCATTTGACCCCTAACCATCCTAGAAAGGGCAGACAAGAGAATTCAAACTAACACTCTGTCTCTATCCGAAATGAAAAAAGTTGGGGGAAAAAAACCCGACATTTGCTGGAAACACATTTGTTAGCATCAGAGAGATAACAAGCTGTAAAGAATTAAAGGCTGAGATCCTGGAGAAGGTATTTCCAGATAGCGTAAATTATATCAAATATTCTCTCAGACCACAGTGGAATATAATTGGAAAACAAGTTCAAAAGGAACTCTCAAAACCATGCTAATACATGGAAATTAAATAACCTGCTCTGAATGATCATTGGGTCAACAATGAAATCAAAATGGAAATTTTAAAAATTCTTTGAACTGAATAATAATAGTAACACAACCTATCAAAACTTCTGGGATACAGCAAAAGTCGTGCTAAGAGTAAAG
This sequence comes from Plecturocebus donacophilus, assembly GCA_004027715.1. Taxonomy (NCBI): domain Eukaryota; kingdom Metazoa; phylum Chordata; class Mammalia; order Primates; family Pitheciidae; genus Plecturocebus; species Plecturocebus donacophilus. Next base: position 44,530 of record PVKP010008984.1, on the reverse strand, counting down.
TTCGTAGCATTAAACACCTACATTAAAAAGTCTCAAATAGCACAAATAGACAATCTAAGGTCACACCTGACAGAACTAGAGAAACAAGAACAAACCAAACCCAAATGCAGCAGAAGAAAGAATTAACCAGGATCAGAACAGAACTAAATGAAAATGAAACTAACAAAAAACCAATACAAAAGATAGATGAAATGAAAAGCTGGTTCTTGGAAAATAAAAATTAAATTGATAGACCATTAGTGAGAGTAACCAAGAAAAGAAGACAGAAGATGCAAATAAGCTCAATTAGAATCAAAACAGGATATATTACAATCAATACCACAGAAATACAAAAGATCATTCAAGGCTATTATGAACATCTTTACATGCATAAACTATTATAGAAAACCTAGAGAACGTGTATACATTTCTCAAAATATACAACCCTCCTAGATTAAACCAGGGGAAATAGAAACTCTGAACAGACCAATAACAAGCAGCAAGATAGAAATGGTGATTACAAAGTTAACGACAATAAAAAGTTCAGGACCAGATGGATTCACAGCTGAATTCTATCAGACATTCAAAGAAGAATTGGTACCAATCCAATTGACAATATTCCGAAAGATAAAGAGAGAATCCTCCCTATATCATTCTATGAAGCTAGTATCACCCTAATACCAAAACCAGTAAAGGACATTAAAAAAAAGAAAACTATAGACTAATATCCCTGATGAATATAGATGCAAATATCCTCAACAAAATACTAGCTAACTGAATCCAATAGCATGTCAAAAAGATAATCCACCGTGATCAAATGGGTTTCATTTCAGGGAGTCAGGGAAGGTTTAACATATGCAAGTCAACAAACGTGATACACCACATAAACAGTATTTGAAACAAAAATCACAATGATCATCTCAACAGACAGAAAAAGCATTTGACAAAATCCAGGATTAACACCCTTAGCAAAACTGGTATAGAAAGGATGTACCATAAGCTAATAAAAGGCATCTCTGACAATCTCACAGTCAGCATTATACTGAACAGGGAAAAGTTGAAAGTATTCTCCCTGAGAACTGGAGCCAGACAATGATGCCCACTTTCATCACTTCTATTCAACATAGTACTAGAAGACCTAGCCAGAACAATCAGACAAAAGAAAGAAATAAAGAACATCTAAATTGGTAAAAAAAAAAAAAAAAAAAAAAAAAAAAAAAAAAAAAAAAAAAAAAAAAAAAAAAAAAAAAAAAAAGGAGTCACACTGTCGCTATCTGCTGATGACATGATCATATACCCAAAAAACCCTAAAAACTCATCTAAAAAGCTTCTATAACTGGTAATTGAATTCAGCAAAGTTTCAGGATACAAAATTAATGTACACAAATTAATAGCTCTGCTATACACCAACAACAATCAGAGAATCAAATCAAGAATTCAACCTTTTTTACAATAGCTGCAAAATAAATTTAAAAACTTAGGAATATACCTAATCAAGGAGATGAAAGACTTCGGCAAAGAAAACTACAAAACACTGCTGAAAGAAATCATAGTTGACAGAAACAAATGGAAACACATCCTATGCTCATGGATGGGTAGAATCAGTATTGTGAAAGTGACCATACTGCCAAAAGCAATCCACAGATTCAATGCAATTCCCATCAAAATACCACCATCACTCTTCACAGAACTGGAAGAAACAATCCTAAAATTCATATGGAACCAAAAAAGAAACTGCATCACCAAAGCAAGACTAAGCAAAAACAACAAATCTGAAGGTATCACATTACCTGACTTCAAACTATATACTATAAGGCCACAGTCACCAAAACAGCATGGTACTGGTATAAAAGTAGGTATGTAGACAATGTAATAGAATAGAGAACCCAGAAATAAAGCGAAATACTTATACCCAGCTGATCTTCGACAAGGCAAACAAAAACAAAGTGGGGAAAGGATGCCCTATTCAATACATGGTGCTAAGTGGCAAGGCACATGTGGAAGAAGGAAACCGGAACCCCAGCTCTCACCTTACATGAAATCAACTCAAGATGGACCAAAGACTAAATCTAAGACCTGAAGCCATAAAAAATCTAGATGATAACATGGGAAAAACCATTCTAGATGCTGACTTAGGCAAAGACTTCATTACCAAGAACTCAAGAATCCAAAAGCAAAGACAGCAAAATAAAGATATGTAGATGGGACTTAAACTAAACTAAAAGCTTCTGCACAGTAAAAGAAATAATCAACAGAGTAAACAGACAACTCACAGAGTAGGAAAACATCTTTGCAATCTATAAAACTGACAGAGGACTAATATTCTGAATCTACATGGAAAGAAAGATATTCTGAATCTACAAATAAGAAAGAAAGAATCTCATGAAAAAGTGGGCTAATGACACGACTAGAAAATTCTCAAAAGAAGATATACAAATGGCCAACATACATATGAAAAAATGCTCAACATCACTAATGATCAGGGAAATTCAAATCAAAACCACAGTACAATACCACATTACTCTTGCAAGAATGGTCTTAATACAAAATAAAAATAAAAATAAAATAGACGTTGGTATGGATATAGTGAAAAGGGAACACTTTTACACTGTTAGTGGGAATGTGAACTAGTACAACCTCTATGGAAAACAGTGTGGAAATTCCTTAAAGAACTAAAAGTAGATCTACCATTTAATCCAGCGATCCCACTGCTGGGTATCTACTGAGAGGAAAAGAAGTCATTCTACAAAGAAGATACTTGCACCTGTATGTATATAGCAGCACAGTTCACAATTGCAAAAATATGAAACCAGCCCAAATGCTTATCAATCAACAATTGGTTTTAAAAATGTGGTATGTTTATACAGCACTGAATACCATTTAGCCATAAAAAGGAATGAAATAATGACATTCAAAGCAACCTGGATGGAACTGGAGACCATCATTCTAAGTGAAGTAACTCAGGAATGGAAAACCAAACATTGTATGTTCTCACTTATAAGTGGGAAGTAAGCTACGAGGACACAAAGGCCTAAGATGGACTTTGGGGACAAGGGGGAAAGGGTGGGAGGGGGCGTGAAGGATAAAAGACTACACATTGGGGGCCAGGTGTGGTAGCTCACACCTGTAATCTGAACAGTTTGGGAAGTTGAGGTGGGTGAATCACTGAAGGTGGGTGAATCAAATGGTTGAATCACTAGTTTGAGATCAGCCTGGCCAACATGGCAAAACTCCTTATCTACTAAAAATTACAAAAAAATTAGCTGGGCATGGTGGTGCACACCTGTAATCCCAGATGGTCAGAAGGCTGAGGCATAAGAATTGTTTGGACCTGGGAGTTGGAGGTTGCAGTGAGCTGTGGAAAAAAAAAAAGACCACACATTGGATACAGTGTATACTGCTTGGGTGATGGGTGGCACCAGAATCTCAGAAATCACCACTAAAGAACTTATTTGTGTAAAAAATAAATAATTGAACTGTTAAAAAATGTTAAAATATATACAATCTATATGATCATCTTTACACACATGAAAAATAATAATATTCAATATGCATTCATGATAATGACTATCAATTAGAAATAGAAACTTTTATAATCAGATAAAGATTAAAATTATAAACTTTTATAATCAGATAAAAAAGCTTTTAAAATCAGATAAATAATAATAAAAATTCCACAACAAACATCATACTTAGTGGTATTTAAAACTTTTCTTCTCAGATAGGGAATGAGACAATGAAGCCCCTTGTCCCGAAGTTCCAATCAGTGGAACAAGGCAAGGAAAATAAATACAGGGAATAACAATTGGAATGTAAACAAACAAACAAAAACTGGTATTCATATAAGACATGACCACATATGTAAAATATCCAAATGAATCTACAGATAAATTATTAGAAGTGATAATTTAATTATAGTAAATCATTATAATTTATAATCCAGGTAAGTTTAGCAAGGTTACTGGCTACAAGATCAATGCAGACAAAAATTAATTGATTTTCTTTTCTTTTTATTTATTTATTTATTTTTCAGGCCCTGATGGTACAATGAAACCCATTTTTTTAAATTGTACTTTAGGTTCTGGGGTACATGTGCAGATCATGCAGGATTCATGCATAGATACATACATGGTAATGTGGTTTGCTGCCTCTATCCCCACATCACCTATATCTGGCATTTCTCCCCATGTTATCCTTCCACAACCTCCTCACACCTCACTATCCTTCCCATACCCCCCAAACAGACTCCAGTGTGTGATGCTCCCCTCCCTGTGTCCATGTGTTCTCATTGTTCAACACCTGCCTATGAGTGAGAACACGCGGTGTTTGATTTTCTGTTCTTTTGTGAGTTTGCTAAGAATGATGGTTTCTAGATCAATCCATGTCCCTACAAAGAACACAAACTCATTTTTTATGGATGCATAGTATTCCATGGTGTATATGTGCCACATTTTCCCTGTCCAGTCTATCATTGATGGGCATTTGGGTTGGTTCCAGGTCTTTGCTATTGTAAACAGTGCCGTGATGAACATAGGTGTGCATGTGACTTTATAATAGAATGATTTATATTCCTTTGGCTATATACCCAGTAATGGGATTGCTGGTTCAAATGGAATTTCTATTTCTAGGTCCTTGAAGAGTCGCCATACTGTCTTCCACAATGGTTGAACTAATTTACACTCCCACCAACAGTGTAAAAGTGTTCCTGTTTCTCCACATCCTCTAGAGCATCTGTTGTCTCCAGACTTTTTAATGATTGCCATTCTGACTGGCATGAGATGGTATCTCAATGTGGTTTTGATTTGCCTTTCTCTAATGACCAGTGATGATGAGCATTTTTTCCTATGTTTGTTGTCCTCATTAATGTCCTCTTTTGAAAAGTGTCTGTTCATATCCTTCAACCACTTTTGAATAGGTTTGTTTTCTTCTTGTAAATCTATTTTAGCTCTTTGTAGATTTTGGATATTAGCCCTTTGTCAGAGGGGTAGATTGCAAAACTTTTTTCCCATTCTGTTGGTTCCTGGTTCACTCTAATGATTTTTTCTTTTGCTGTACAGAAGCTCTGGAGTTTAATTAGATCCCATTTGTCTATTTCGGCTTTTGTTGCCAAAGCTTTTGGTGCTTTAGTCATGAAGTCCTTGCCTATGCCTATGTTCTGAATGGATTTACCCAGGTTTTCTCCTAGAGTTTTTATGGTGTTTGGCTTATGTTTAAGTCTTTAATCCATCTGAAGTTAATTTTAGTGTAAGGCGTCAGGAAGGGGTACAGTTTCTGCTTTCTGCATATGGCTAGCCAGTTTTCCCAACACCATTTATTAAACAGGGAATCCCTTCCACATTGCTTGTTTTTGTCAGGTTTGTCAAAGAGCAGACAGTTGTAGATGTGTAGTGTTTCCTCCAAGGCCTCTGTTCTGATCCATTGGTCTGTATCTCTGTTTTGGTACCAGTACCATTCTGTTTTGATTACTGTATCCTTGTAATATACTTTGAAGTCAGGCAGCGTGATGCCTCCAGCTTTATTCTTTTTACTTAGGATTATCTTGGCTGTGCAGGCTCTCTTGGTTCCATATGAAGTTTAAAGTGGTTTTTTCCATTTCTGTGAAGAAGGTCACTGGTAGCTTGATGGGGACAGCATTGAATCTATAAATTAGTTTGGGCAATATGGCCATTTTCATGATATTGATTCCACCTAACCTTGAGCATGGAATGATTTTCCATCTGTTTGTGTCCTGTCTTATTTCCTTGAGCAGTAGTTTGTAGTCTCCTTGAAGATGTCCTTTACATCCTTTGTTAGTTGTATTCCTAGGTATTTGATTCTCTTTGCAGCAATTGTGAATTGGAGTTCGCTCTTGATTTGGCTGTTAGTCTGTTATTGGTATATAGGAATGCTTGTGAGTTCTGCACATTGATTTTGTATCCTGAGACTCTGCTGAAGTTGCTTATGGTTTCTTTTTGAACACACATACGTCCTTTCTAAACAAGTATCTTTTATAATAGCAAATTGGGCCCAAGAAGTTTTGGAATTCCCACAATTAGTTTTAGAAAAAAGGCTTATGGTGAGTTATTTTTATTTTTTGTCCTTCGTCTCTTACATCAAATACTTTCTCTAGTCAGAAGAGCTGTTGCCTAAGGCAACATAAACTGGCCTCATGAACAAGACAGACCAATTTGCTCCCCACCAACCTCCAGGAAGTGATTAAGTAGGCCCAGAGCAATTCCCTGGGATACAAAGGCCAGATTCAATAAAAAATGGTTTGAATGCTATTTGGGTCATTTCAGACATACGGAATATTTCACTCGAGTTACTTAAAAGAATATCAAAATTGGACAATGTAAAAAAAAGAGCATGTGTGTAAAGGGCATTACATATGTTTTGATTTTTTTTCTTTAGATTTGGAGTGCCTGCAAATTCTCTAAATAGCCAAGCTGAACTGAAAAAAAGATATATACATGGGATATGTCATTTTTAACCTACTCTTTTTTAGATAGCTGTAAAATAATCCTAAAATTCTACATAGTTGGTAATGTGTGCTATACAAACACAACTACAGTCATGTACTGTTTAACAAGTGTCAAGAACAGGCTACATATATGATGGTGGTCCCATGAGATTATAATGGAACTGAAATACTCTTACCATCTAGCGACATCATAGCTGTGGTTAATGTCTTAGTGCAACACATTAGTCATGTATTTACGGTGATGATGCTGTAAACCTACTGTACTGCCAGCTGTATAAAGTATAGCAACACAATCATGTATCATACATACTTTACAATAATAATGACTATGTTACTGGCTTATATATTTTCCATATTTTTAATGTTAGAGTGTACTCCTTTTTTTCTTTTACTTTTTAAAGTTTTCTTCATGTGGTTTCCAAGAATAAGTTGTTATCATAGGAGATGATGGCTCTATGCATGTTACTGCCCCTGGAGACCTTCCTGTAGGACAGAATGTGGAGGTGGAAGACAGTGATATTGGTGATCCTGATCCTGTGTAGGGCTAGGTTAATGTGTGTGTTTGCCTTGGTTTTTAACAAAAAAAAATTTTTTTTTTAGTCAGGGTTTTACTCTGTCACTCAAGCTGGAGTCAGAGGCACAATCTCAGTTCATTGCAACCTCTGACTCCCAGGCTCAAGCGATCCTCCCACCTCAGCCTCCCAAGTAGCTGGGACTTAAAGGTACACACCCTACACCCAGCTAATTTTTCTATGTATAGATGGAAGTTTCATCATGTTGCCCAGGCTGGTCTCAAACTCCTGGGCTTAAGTGATCTGCCTGCCTCGGCCTCCCAAAGTGTTGGAATTACAGGTGTGAGACACTATACCCAGCTAAAAAAATTTTTTTTGACACGGAGTTTCGCTCTTGTTGCTCAGGCTGGAGTCCAGTGGCGCAATCTCAGCTCACTGCAACCTCCACCTCCTGGGTCAAACAATTCTCCTGCTTTAGCCTCCAATTAGCTGGGATTACAGGTGCCCACCACCTCACTGGGCTAATTTGTTGTATTTTTCTAGTACAGACGGGGTTTCATCATGTTGGCCAGGCTGGTCTCGAATTCCTGACCTCAGGTGATCCACCAACCTCGGCCTCCCAAAGTGCTGGGATTACAGGCATGAGCCACTGTGCTCAGCCTCAAATTTTTTTTTTTTTTGAGACGGAGTCTCGCTCTGTTGCCTAGGCTGGAGTGCAGTGGTACAATCTTAGTCACTGCAACCTCTGCCTCCTTGGTTCAAGCAGTTCTACTGCCTCAGCCTCCTGAGTAGTTGGGATTACTTTTTAATAGAGATGGGGTTTTGCCATGTTGGCCAGGCTGGTCTCGAACTCCTTGAGCTCGTAATCTGCCTGCCTCAGCTTCCCAAAGTGCTGGGATTACAGGTGTGAGCCACCACACACAGCCCAAATACAACCTTAATAGTTAACATTAATATTTAAACAAAACTAAAATGTTATCATGTCTTTGATCGTAAAGAAAATCATTTGTAAATCTGCCTGGAATTAGATGGAAGGCTTGATGTCCTACTTTGATGAGCACTGGGGGGATATGGTCATCATCCTGTGTTTGATCTACCAAAAAGGGTGAAGAACATCTGCATTTTACACTTTATTTAACATTAATAAAAGGATACATACAGTTACAGGCAAATGACAATTCAGTACACTTATTTAGATAATAGTTTAAAATTTATATCCTTCAACGCCATGGAATATTTTAGTCTATGTAGTCAAAGTCTTCTGGAATTCCAAAAGTTTTATCAATTTTATTTTCTTCAAACCCAAATTTTCTTTTGGCCCAAGATTTTATTGCAAATATGTTATCTATAAAGAAAATTGAGAAATAATTTTGAGAAAAGCACAATCATCAAACATTTCAAGTACAATAATCTTCATTGTTCTTTTACTTCTATTAACTTTCAGAATTTTCTGTATTTTTAAGAGTAATGGCAACTAATATTTAAATACTATTTGGAACAAGTTAATAGATCTCATCTTTAAAAATTCTGTAAGCTGCTTGCTCCTAAGTACCAGACTTAAGAATGATACAAAGACAGGGACAGGTTAATGGTATCTCTTCTACATTTCCACAGCAGAGGCCAGGGCTGCTGCCTCATGAATTAAAGTTGCTCCTGTTCCCAAAGGGAACACATTCTCTCCAGACCCTTCTTCCTGTCCCACAGACAGTAATGGCTTCCAGACAATCAGGCCAGTAAGGAGAGGGTGTGGGGAGCAGGGAAAGGGGTTCTATTCTCTTAAGACTAAGAATAGAAATGTCGTCAGCATCCCCTGGGGGAATTTAAAATGTATTAACCACTGAAAAAAGGGGTATATCTACTTCAGGGGATTTATCCCAAGGAAATAAAATGAACTGTGTACAAGGATTTTTGGTCAAGGGTCTTTATACCAGTGTCATAATAAAAAAAAAATAAAAGCAAGCTAAATGTCTACTCGTCAGGAAGGGCCCCTAAACACAGCTAGTGAGGGAGTCAGGAGAGTGCGAGTGTGCTCACAGTGGCTGCACTGGGAAGAACAGTAGATATTTTTTCTTTCCCCTTTTTTTTTTTCTTTGAGAAAGGATCTTGCTTTGTCTCCCAGGCTGGAGTGCAGTAGTGCAATCTCAGCTCACTGTAGCCTCAACCTTCCAGGCTTAGGCAATCTTCTCACCTCAGCCCCACAAGTAGCAGAAACGCCAGGCATGCACCACTATACCCAGCAATTTTTGCATTTTTTTGTAGGGATGAGGTTTCACCATGTTGCCCAGGCTGGTCTCAACTCCTGAGCTCAAGCAATCCACCCATCTCGGCATCCCAAAATGCTGGGATTATAGGTTTGAGCCACTGCTCCCAGCCTTTCTTTTCTTAATTTCATACATTGCTTTAACATACATATACAACCTTTATGATGAAAATGTATTAAACACAGAAAAAATAATGGTGTAAGATTTTATAGCATGTCAGAGTATTCTGTAAAATGTTAAACACTCTATTAGTGATAATGAAGTAAAGGGTTAGAATAGGTTCTTCTGGAAAGTTATGGGCTGAATCATTTCCCCCCAAATTTGTATGCTGACGTCCTAGCCCCTGCTACCTCAGAATGTGACTATATTGAAACAGATCTTCAAAGAGGTGATTAAGTGAAAATGAAGTCATTGGGATGCATGTCCTAATCCAGTCAGGTTGGTGTCTTTATAAAGAAAGGAAATTTGGACACACTAAGAGACATAGGGAAGATGGTGAGAGGACATGGGGAGAAGGAAGACCTTCAGAAGAAACTAAACTGCCAACATCTTCATCTTGAAATTTGTTCATCTGCACTGGGAAGAACAGTAGATTTTTTTTCTTTTCCCTTTTTTTTCTTGAGAAAGGATCTTTTCTGACCCCCTAGGGTGGTGAGAAAAATTTCTGTTAAGCCACCCTATTTGTGACATTTTGTTCTGGCATCTCTAGCAAACTAATACATGGAGTTTGATCACTTTTTAAAATATTGTTTCTATGGAAGTTTAATTCCAGGTATCAAATAATGATGAATACTTTTCTGGAATGAGGTTTATGGTGGATACTACTGCATCAAATAGAATAGTGTTAACAAAATTAATTTCTTTCAATTAAAGTGTTATGGATATTAAAGATATCCATAACAGATATTAAAATGATCTTTACTCTTTGTAACAATCTAAAATGAATCTTTACTTTTCATAACAACCTAAGAGAGAATGCTAAAATAATACCATAAGGTACTCTAGGATAATTTTTACCAGTCTCTGACCAACCAGTACATTCTTACTAATCACATCCAAATGTTATAGAGGGTCTGCTGCTACATAAGACAAGTATCAGGTGTACTGCAGGTATTACAGAATGTGAAGAACCTATGCCTTCAAGTTGACCAAGAGAGAAAAAATAATAATTTATGACTAAACAATTACAAAGTGATAGGTGTCTTAGAGAGAAACGGCCAAGTCTTATGTGTATTGCTTACAGGATAGGCTCCATGAAGACAGAAAGATTTTTAGGAAATGAGAGAGCAGATACAACAATGTAGGAAGCTTGTAGGAACAAACTTCAAACCTGGATCAGAAAAGAGAATGACGCACCAGGGTAAGACAACTGAATAGCCTCTACAGGAAGGAGTTCCTGATTCACAGGAGGATAAGAAACTATTTCATTGTAAACATTTAAAGATAAAAAACAAGAAAAAGTCCCAGCACTTTGGGAGGCTGAGGCGGGCGGATCATGAGGTCAAGAAGAGATCGAGACCATCCTGGCCAACATGGTGAAACCCCATCTCTACTAAAAGGACAAAAAATTATCCGGGCATGGTGGTGCGTGCCTGGAGGCTGAGGCAGGAGAACTGCTTGAAACTGGAAAACGGAAGTTGCAGTGAGCCGGGATCGCACCACTGCACTCCAGCCTGGCGACAGACCAAGACTCTGTCTCAAAAAAAAAAAAAAAGAAGAAATAAAACCCTCTTCACAACAACACCTAATGGACCAATTCAAAGAAGACTCTGATTAAACATTTCCCTTGGGCCACTAGATGTTGGCCTTCAAGATGTCACTGACAATCTTGAGACTTCATTCCCTGTCAAATAATTTCCCTATTACATATAAATTTTTATCAATTGATATAGAATAATTTTTTTATTTTAAATAAATAATCTTAAGACTGGCAGAATTCCTGTTTGATTTATACGGTGGCACACCAAAGATACATAAAGGAATAGGATGGGCAATATCATTTGCAATGAATCTAGGTGAGGACCTCAGGACACCTATCTCTCTTCACTCATTAACATCCCTTTCATATGTTTTATAAGAACTTCACCATCTTAATTATTATTATTATCATCATTATTTTTGAGACGAAATCTCACTCTGTCACTCAGGCTGGAGTGCAATGGCGTGGTCTGAGCTCATTGCAACCTCTGCCTCCCAGGTTCAAGCGATTCTCCTGCCACAGCCTCCCGAGTAGGTGGGACTACAGTTGCATGGTACCACACCTGGCTAATTTTTGTATGTTTACTAGATAGGGTTTCACCATGTTGGCCAGGCTGGTCTTGAACTCCTGACCTTGTGATCCACCCGCCTTGGCCTCCCAAAGTGCTGGGATTACAGGTGTGAGCCACTGTGCATGGCCACTATCTCAATTATTAAGCAAGGTTTTATGTGATATAATTGAAATCACTTAAAGTGTATTTAATGTCACAAAATATTTAGATGTGGCATTTATGTACTTAGATTCTGAAGTAATCTCTCATCCCACAGAACTGAGATACTGAATTGTTGAACAGTAAATATTCTCAATACTAGATATATTTTAAGGACTTTTTTTTTTTTAATTGAGACAGTGTCTCACTCTTGCCCAGGCTGGAGCACGACCTCGGCTCACTGCAACCTATGCCTCCTGGGTTCAAGCAATTCTCTTGCCTCAGCCTCCAGAGTAGCTGGGATTACAGGTGCACACCACTATGCCTGGCTAATTTTTGTATTTTTAGTGGAGATGGGGTTTCATCATGTTGGCCAGGCTGGTCTCTATCTCCTGACCTCAAGTGATCTTCCTACCTCGGCCTCTCAAAGTGCAGGACTTTTTTAAGTAAAAAGAATGCAAACTGTTTTTCTATATATTTTTAATATGAATATTAAGGCAAACTTTAATAGCTATATGATAAATAAGACTATAATTTCATAAAAAAAGAAAAAAATAAACTAAAGGCCAATTATACTGATTTCACCAATCTACTTAATTCTAAAATAGACTAGGAAAAAATTATTTTATTACTGTTTTCTTTTGTTTGTTGTGAAGGTGGAGGTTTTGTGAGGTGTGATGCTTTATCTCCTATCTTCGTCTTTTCATTCATAACACATGTTTATGCTGGAAGCTGGAAGGAGTAAGCTGTAACTTCAAACGGAAATATGGTTCTTAACAGCTGTTTCTGCTGTTCTAAAAATATCTTTCTTCCTCATGATTTTAAAAGTCCCAGGTTCTTCTGCAGCTGATAGGAAAAAAATCCATTCCAAATGTTTTTCCAATTATAATTTTGGAAGTTTATGATTAATTGAAAAACATAAACTTTCTTAAGAGAAAAAAAGGAAAAGAGAAGTATTTATCTACGTATCCAACATGGTGCTGAAGGGCTTACAAACTGTCTTATTTAATTCTCCCAAAATGGGAGGTAGATATTACTTATCCACACTGAACAGATGAGGAAGCAGGCTGAGAGGTCAAGAGGTCACACAGCAAGTAAGGAGAACAGCTTGGATTCCTTTCAAAGCCACTTTCCTCCCACTACACACACATGCTGCCTGTGCCTACTGTGTGCTGAGCCTCTTTGTTGAATCTACTGGGGGAAATCACTGTGGATTCTTGCCTTATTTTTAACCTAAAAATCCACTTTTTTTTTTTTTGAGACAGAGTCTTCCTCTGTCACCCAGGCTGGAGTACAATGGCACAATCTCGGCTCACTGAAACCTCCACTTCCCGGGTTCAAGCCATTCTCCTGCCTCAGCCTCCCGAATAGCTGGAACTAGACACGCACTACCACATCCAGCTAATTTTTGTATTTTTAGTAGAGATGGGGTTTCACCATGTTGGCCAGGCTGGTCTCGAACTCCTGGCCTCACATGATCTGCCAAGCCTCGGCCTCCCAAAGTGCTGGGATTACAGGCGTGAGCCACGGCACCTGGCCAAAAATCCACATTCATTTATACTTTGTGGGACACTTGTTTCATCATTCTTTTTTATGACAGTTTGCTGTTTTACCCTCCTCTGTTCTTATCACTAAAGCATTACCTTACTTAAGAAATACCTTTGTAATAAATAAGACTGCAATTTCATAAAAAAAACACCTAAAGTCCAATTATATTGATTTTACCAATCTATTTAATTCTAAAATAGAGTAGGAAAAAATAATCCTTATTTTTTTGTGTGAAACAGAGGCCTGGACAGGGAGTCAGAGAAACCTGGCTCCAGCATCTGTTCTTCCAGTGACTAATCGCCTTTGACTAAATGTGGTCACTTTAAGTCCAGCCTAAAAAGATGGATTCTAATTCCTGTTATGCTGTCTGGCACATGTGTGGCCTTGGACTTCTGAGGGTCTTAGTTTTGTCTTCTAAATTAGGGATAATAATCATACCTACCTCACAAGATTATTATAGAGATAAAATGAGAAGGCAACCATAGACATTATAATAATCGGCATACAGTCAGTCCTCAACAAACTTTAGCTATTATTATTAGCAAGAAAATAAATCTTTAAGATTCCATCTTACGTTAATATATATGGAAGTTAAGTGATTAGCCTAAGTGACTTTTCTTAGGAAAAACTGCACAGAAGTTAAACTAGAAGCAATCATTAGTTTTACAAAAATATTTATACTTTATAAAATGACTCACAAGATTATAAAAAATAATCTTAAATAACTGAAATGATTAAACACTTGAGTAGTGCATATATTTTTCTTTTTCTTTTTGAGATGCAGTCTTGCTCTGTTGCCAGGCTGGAGTGCAGTGGCATGATCTCAGCTTACTACAACCTCTATCTCCTGGGTTCAAGTGACTCCCCTGCCTCAGACTCCTGAGTAGCTGAGACTACAGGTGCGTGCCACCATGCCCGGCTAATTTTTTGTATTTTAGTAGAGACAGGGTTTCACCATATTGGCCAGGGTGATCTTGATCTCCTGACCTCGTGATCCACCCACCTCGGCTTCTCAAAGTGCTGGTATTACAGGAGTAAGCCACTGCACCCAGCCTGAGTAGTGCATATAGTTTTCAGAAATGCCCTTTCTTGAACAAAGCTAGCACAAAGGTATCTGAATTTCACATCACAGTAAGTGCAAAGGGAGTTTAGTTATAGTTTATCAGTAATATTATGGTACATACCAGTCCATCTGTTAGCAGCTTCTTTGGCTACTTTATTTGCTTGGCCTGCAAAAAATTATATATATAAAATGAAATGTATTTACATATATAAAATTATCTTTAGCTATGTATACATTTATATTTTTTCATATGAACAAAATTTAAAAAAATATATATATATAAAATGGTTATAAAAAAGCTGAAATAGTGACATATTATATTTTACAAACTTGCATATTCTCAAGGGAATTTTAGGTAGTTGCAGTAATATTAGTAATTAATGGAAAGTCAATGTGAACAATTTCCCTTTCCTAAATGTCCATCTTCATTGTACTTGCTCCTTTAAAGACAACATATACGTTTAAATGAGATATTTTTCAAACAACTCACCATGGTCTTGGTGCCTTTGTTAAAAATCAATTGGGTTTATTTCTGGACTCTTGATTCCATTCCATTAATCTATAGGTCTATTCTTTTTTTTCTTTTTGAGATGGAGTCTCCCTCTGCTCAGGCTGGAGTGCAGTGGCACGATCTCGGCTCACTACAACCTCTGCCCCCTGGGTTCAAGCAATTCTCCTGCCTCAGCCTCCTGAGTAGCTGGGACTACAGGAGCCTGCCACCATCCCCAGCTAATTTTTGTATTTTTAGTAGAGATGGTCTTTCACCATGTTGGCCAGGATGGTCTCAATCTCTTGACTAGTGATCCGCACACCTCAGCCTCCCAAAGTGCTGAGATTATAGGGATGAGCCACTGCACCCAGCCTATATGTCTATTCTTATACCACTACCATACTGTCTCTATAACCATAGTCTTGTAGTAAGTTTTGAAATTGGGAAATTTGAGTCTGTAACTTTATTTTCAAGATTCTTTTGACTATTCTTGGATTTCCATATGAAACAAGATCAGCTTATCAACTTCTGCAAAAAAGCAGCTGAAATTTTAATAGGTTTCGCATTGAATCTGTAGATCAATTTGGGGAGTACTTCCTTAGTAATATTGTTTTTTGGTCGGGTGCAGTAGCTCATGCCTGTAATCCTAGCACTTTGGAAGGCTGAGGCAGGAGGATTGCTTGAGCTAGGAATTCGAGACCAGTCTAGCCAACATAGTGGGACCCTGTCTCTACAAAAGATAATAATAAAAAATTAGCCAGGTGTAGTGGTGCAACTTGTTGTCCCAGCTACTTATATTTTTCTTTTGCTCTTTAGCTAGAGATTTGTATACTTTGCGATACCCTTAAATAGCCAACTTTTGGTTTTGTTTGAGTTTCTCATTTTTCATTTCTCTTTGAACATATTTAAAGTAAGTCTTTGTCTAGTAAGTTCAACATGTGGGCTTTCTCAGTAACAGTTTCCATTAATTATTTATTTTTTGAAACAGCATTTTGCTCTTGTTGCCCAGGCTGAAGTGCAATGGCACGATCTCAGCTCACTGCAACCTCTACCTCCTGGGTTCAAGTGATTCTCCTGCCTCAGCCTCCTGAGTAGCTGGGATTACAGGTGTCTGTCACCATGCCTAGCTAATTTTTGCATTTTTGTAGAGACAGAGCTTTGCCATGTTGGCCAGGCTGGTCTTGAACTCCTGACCTCAGCCTCCCAAAGTGCTGGGATTACAGATGTGAGCCACCACTCCTGGCTCCAATGATTATTTTTATTCCAGTATGTGAGCCATAGTTTATTTCTCTGTATGTCTTATAATCTTTTTATTGCAAAACTGGACATTTAAAGTAATGTTAGCCTGGGCAACATGGCAAAATCCTGTCTCTACAAAAAATACAAAAATTAGCTCTGCATGGTGGCGTGTGCCTGTAGTCCTAGCTATTCAGGGGACTTAGGCAGGAGGATTGCTTGAGACCAGGAAGTTGAGGCTGCACTGAGTCATGATCATGCCACTGCATTCCAGCTGAGGCGACAGAGTGAGAATATATTTAAAAAAAAAAAAAAGAAATAATTAATTTAAAAAATAATATAAGGTGCCTGTAATCCCAGCTACTTGGAAGGCTGAGGCATGAGAATCACTTGAACCCACGAGGTGGAGGTTGTAGCGAGCAGAGATCGTGCTACTACACTCCAGCTTAGGTAACAGAGCAAGACTTTGTTAAAAAAAATACATAACATACATATGTGTGTGTGTACACACACACACACATATTTCCAAGGGTTGCTTGGAAACATAGCAACCCTCGAAAGCAGATTCTTCCCTCTCCCCAGGATTGTTGCTTGTAGTAGTTGTTACAATTTGTTTAGTAATTTTCTTGAACTAAATTTATAAATTCTGTGCTCTTATGTGTGGTCACTGAAGTCTCTACTTGGTTAGCTTAGTGGTCAAGCTATTAATTGAACAGAGACCATTAATAGCTTAGTGGTCAAGCTATTAATTGAACAGAGATTTCCTTAAGCGCTTGGACTAAATCTCTATGAAGAGGCTCTCTTTGCCAAAGGGCCCAGCCACCTTTGCTAAGAGGGTTTGCCTGTGTGCTGGGACATGCATTCTCAGCTAGGCAGTTTATAATGCTGACTCAGTCTTAACTTCTCGCTTGCACAGAGCATCAAAGTCAGCTAGATATGGGGACCGTCTCAGGTCCTAACTAAGAATGTGAACAACCTTAAGTATGCATGTAGGCCTTCTGTACTTCCAGGAATATGTTGCTCTTCAAGGCTCTCATGAACAAATCCTTGAGTTTCTCCTTTTTTTTTAGAAGGGTCTCACTCTGTCATCCAAGCTGGAGTACAGTGGCGTGATCATGGCTCCCTACAGCCTCAATCTCAATCTCCTGGGTTCAAGTGATCCTCCCACCTCAGCCTCCTGAGTAGCTGGTACTACAGGCACATGCCGCCATGTCTCATTCTAAAATTTTTTATAGAGATGGAGTTCTTCAGACTTGTTTCAAACTCTTAGGCTCAAGCAATCTTCCCAAAGTGTTAGGGTTACAGGCATTAACCACTGCACCTGGTCCTTTTAAGCTTTTTGATTAGTCTACTGTTTGATTAGTCTATTGTTGATGAATCACTGTTCATCAACAGTGATTAACTGAGAAATTAAAATTATTGTTTATAATTGTCATAGACAAACACTCCTCACAGAGAGGATTTTAGCATTAGGCATACCTCAAGCCAGATCAAATAAAGCATTGGTGTCCTCCAGGGAACCACCAAACATGCAAATAATGACAGTTCTTTGGGATCAAGGCTCTTAAAGAGCTTCAGCTGCATTTTGCTCCCCTAGACAACAGGAATGCAGGGTCTTTATCCTTCAAGGTCACTGCTGAGGTGAGAGCGGAAGATAAGAATAGGTAAATTCAATACCACAAAGCTTATTATTCTTACTCAGAGTCAGCTAATTTTCCTCAGTAGGCTCCTGTAAGCCTTTGGTTAATTTCCAGAGTTCTGAAAGAGTTGACTACAACAATTTTTGCAAGCTTTTGAAAGGGCAAAGTTTCAGAAGTCCATACTCCACCTTTTTACTGTCATCCTGGCATTTATTTCTAAGAACATCTCTTAAGTACCTCTAAGATACTTTCAAGTATTTTTGTGGGAATTTAATTTCTACTAACATGTTTTATCTGATCACATTTGAATAATGGTCAGAATTTCTAAATTAAAATATTGTTTAAAGAACTGTTGCTTTTAGATATCACTTCTTGGATATTTGCAATTAATCTTTTTTTTTTTTTTTGAGATAGTTTCATTCTGTCGCCCAAGATGGAGTACAGTGCATGATGTTGGCTCATGGCAGCCTTCGCCTCCTGGGTTCAAGCAATCCTCCTGCCTCAGTGTCCAGAGTAGCTGGGATTACAGGTGTGTGCCACCTATAATCACCTGGCTAATTTTTGTATTTTTAATAGAAATAGGGTTTCACCAAGTTGGCCAGGCTGGTCTCAAACTCCTGACCCCTAGTGATCTGCCTGCCTCAACTTCCCAAGCAATTAATCTTAATACTTGCTTAACGATACCAATAATTCAACTGGTATAATTAAATATAAATATTTCTCATGGGGGTTACTGAGAAATAAATAAATACATAGCCATGACCCATATGAACAAATGGTTATAGCTACAGTCACCAAATTGTGCTCCGAATAAATCATGACAGACTTAGAGATAAGCTTGAGTGTTATAATATGGGGTGAGGGGGAGGGCTATAGCAATGCTACTAAGAACCAAATCCTATTAAAATCAATTTGTGAAACTCACAAGCCTTTAATCCAGTATAATCTGTTCTGCACTAACTTGATAGTTGAAATCCCATGAAACCCCTCATTATCAAAAAGTGTGTTTTAAAAACAATAATTTCATTGAGGAATGGAGATTTGAGGTCAGTAAAAGTTAAAGTCTTAAGAAGTTCTCTAAATTTAGTGGTAAGGGGATCACTGGCATCTACTACTTAAATATTTAAATTTCTTGGATTTGTGGGTTTATAGTTTTCATCAAATTTGAAAAACTTTAGCTTTTATTTCTTCAGATACTTTTCTGGCCCAGCAACCTCTCCTCCCACCAAAACATACCCATTTGGGACTATAATTGCACATATTAGGTCCCTTGAAGTTGTCTTAAAGCTCACAGATGCCATTTTCATATTTTTTAAAAATTTATTTTATGTATATAAGAGTCAGGGTCTCCCTATGATGTCCAGGCTGGTCTCAAACTTTTGGGCTTAAGTGATCCAATCACCTTGGCCTCCCAACGTGCTAGAATTACAGGCATGAGCCACTGTGCCTGGCCCCATTTTCATATTTTTTTAATTCTTTATTTTCTGTGTTTCATTTCAGATGTTTCTACTGCTATATCTTCAACTAATACTAATTCCTTCTTCTGCAAAATTTAACCAGCTGGTAATTCACCATAGTGTGTATTTTTCATGTAAGACACTGTAGTTTTCATGTCCAAAAGTCTGACCTAGGTCTTTTTTATATCTTCCCTATTTCCACTTAACTTTTTGAACATATGGACTACAGTTATAATAACTGTCTTAATGTTCTGGTTTACTGATCCTAATTTCTGGGTCAATTTTCAGTGATGGAGTTTTCTGCTCACTACAGATCATGTTTTCCCACTTCTCTCCAGGCCTGGTAGTCTTTGCCTGTATGCCAGACATAATGAGTTTTATTTTGCTAGATGTTAATCCTTTTTCTTTGAGACAGGGTCTCACTCTGTTGCCCAGGCTGAAGTATAGTGGCACGGTCTTAGCTCAGTGCAGCCTTGAACTGCCACGTACAAGCAATCCTCCCATTTCAGCCTCTCAAGTAGAAAGATAATAAAACTGGAGGAAAAAAACTTGAGGACTACAGTGCACGCCAGCATGTCCAGCTAATTTTTAATTTTTTGTAGAGATAGGGTCTCTCTCTGTCCCAGGCTAATCTCAAACTCCTAGCCTAAAGCTATCTTACTACCTTGGCCTCCCAAAGTGCTGGGATTACAGGCATGAGCCACTGTGCCTGGCAAAACAGATGATACTCTTTAATAAATTTTTTTAAAAATGCACAAAGCCAGGAAGAAACGATTTTCACTCTTTCATTCCCAAGTCAAAATTAATATATCTCTAATAGACTCATCATTACAAATTCTCCAGATCCATCTTTATATGGCTGCATAGACAACTATTAAAAGATAATCTACGTGCAATATTGATGAAGAATGATAAAGGCCAAGCATCACACCTGTAATCCCAGCACTTTGGGAGGCCAAGGAAGATAATTGCTTGAGGCCAGGAGTTCAAGACCAGCCTGGCAATATAGCAAGACATCATCTCTATAAAAAATAAAATTAAAATTAACTAGCTGGGTGTGGTGGCATGTGCCTGTAGTCGCAGCTCCTTGGGAAGATGAGGTGGGAGAACAGCTTGAGCTTGGGAGGTTGAGGCTACAGTGAGCCCTGCACTTCAGCCTGGGAGACAGAGCAAGGCCTGATCAAAAAACAAACAAACAAAAAAAAACACCTCACTGAAAACCAGAACATTTTGGGTTTGTTCTCATCCAGTGAGCCCTCATATCCTGTATAATACTCATTCACATTGGCATGTTTTCCTTGCGTTGGGAAATAAATTACCAAACGTATAAATTCAAGGGTTAAGATGGACAGCAGAATGAGGCAACCAGTTTAAAATTTCAGTTGCTGCCTCCTGCTCAACTGTGTTATTCCACTCTCCAGAAAGTTCATCATCCTTTGTATACCCTGAACTTCTTTTCCGAAGTTTTATTACCTAAGAGGTGATGTGTTTGCCAAAAGTGCTACTTGAATCAGACCTACAAGGAAAGGCAACATCTTAAATTACATGCCGAAAATACAAGTTTTCCCTACTTCATATTGGTCTGGCACAAGCCTCTATCCCTGTTAATTTCCTGAAACTCAATGTGATCCACTGGCTCAGGGTCACTATCACAGTGTAGGTTACAGTAGTTTAGTAAGACTAAATAAGAGTTGCATTCATTCCTGAGTGGAAAGAATTTGTCAAAATTATGAAAATGACTGGGGAGTCAATTGGAGGTGATGTCAGTGAGGGTCACCTGCCCAAAAAAATAGCTGTGGCAGTACAATATGGACCACAGAGTGAAAAAGTTTGTCTTTTTGGATATACCTAAGAGTTGTAGGTCCTAGACATTAAAGACAATGAAACAGGTAAGCAAAAAGGTGGTATACTAAGGAAAAAGTAGAAGAATCACACAAAACTGAGATCAGAAAAAAAGGCTAATAAGAGTAAATGGATCAGATTTGGTAACTGTGAAAACTCTGATTTTTCATGATGAACTGATGGAGTGCACAGCCATGCTATCCTGAAAATAAATCACCTGAAAGTATTTAACCTGGGTAAGTAAACTGTTCTTGAAGTTCTCTTTCAAGACAATGAGAAGGTGCTCAAGATAAGGTACACAGTGTTGTAAGTCCTCCTGAACAAGCAGTCTGTTTCATTTTGAAGATGAATCATGCGCAGGCCTAGCTTCCTAGCAGTAACTTCCTATTTTGTCTCCTGCTGTGATGTGCTTGCACTCACTGAGGATCATCTGGTATTAGTTAAAACTTTCAAACAGATTAAGGTGGTTAACTTTGTAGGTGTAGATTTGGTTAGCACTTTCTTCTGCAAGATGATGACAAAGGAATCTGTGGTTAGCATAAAAGAGCTGACATGTCTCCCCAAATGCTTACTTTACAGAGAACGACTAGCTTGGGGAGTTCTGCCTCCACCTCTCTTTGAAACTCCCCTGGGTAATCAGCTGAACCAGTGACATTACATATCACCACCTAGGCTATGTATTCCATATATGTGAATGGTGCCTCCTGGAGTTGTGGAAAGGAGCGACCTGTCTCTAAAATAAAGTTAACTTTAGATTTCCACTAACTGAACTGCTTAAAAATTCTTTAATTATAAAGAGCACTGCCAAGGACTAGGCCAGCTTAGTTGCAATCAAACTATTCTCAGGTTTTTTAACATACCAAGTATTTTCCATTTCTTTCCAAGCCTTCCATCACACACTATAATATCAGTTTTTCTGTAAGTTTCACTTGGTAAAGTTTCCTAAGTAAAAGGCTAAGACAAAAAAATATGAAGAAGTTATAAATATTTTCCCAAGTAATTAAATGCTATGTTTTTATAATATACTCTTTTATCTCCTCAAATGTTCAGATTTCAATCTTTACATAAATATATAAACATTATTCAAAACAAAGCTCTGGGGACTCTTGTTTCAAAGAAGGAAAAAAAATCACTGGTATATTTAAAGGGCTACTCAAGGTACAGACTAATTTTCTGCAACTTGCAAACTCTTTTATTTATGGTATCATTTCTCCTAGAAGATAGTGACGGATTTCTTTACAGAATCAAGGTTGTTAAGGCCAAATTAGCTCTTTTTCTGACTCCTCAGTTCTCTAAGCTTATATTTCGTCTTTATCCTATCCCACACATCTTAATTTTAAACTGCTTATAATTTCAAAGTTGTCATTGTTCAATACTCTAACATTTAGACTTCTCTCTTTTTTTTGAGACAGGATCCCACTTTATCACCCAGGCTGGAGTGCAATGGCACAAACAGAACAGAGAACAATACACTGCAGCTTTGACCTCCTAGGCTTGAAGGATCCTTCCACCCCCAGCCTCCCGAGTAGCTGGGACTAAGGCATGTGTCACCATGCTTGGCTAATTTTTGTGTATTTTTGCCTGGCACATTAAGACTTCTTAAAAATACTAAGGCAATATTTTCCTACTATATTAAAAACACAAAATTTTACAGTACTATAAACAGAATACTGTCTTAACTGGTTTTATTTTGCCATATACAAGGGGAATGGTTAGCAGGCAACTAGAAATATAAAGTCTTTTTCATTATCAAAATTGAAGATCCCTAAGCTATGACACAAACTTACGTATTTCTTCCACGACTTGTGGGTCACAATCTTTGTATTTTTCTATTTCTGTCTTTAGCTGTTCCCTTTGGTCTCGAAGTGAAGAAAGTTCTTTTGATAACATGGTTCGCTCTTCCTGCATTCCAAACAGTTTTATATTCAATTCAGACAAACAAAATTCTATATATTGTAAGGTAATACATTTTATATCAGTTTCATTCATTTCTCATAAATGATGTACATTAGACTTTTCATATTACATATATAAATATACACACATAGATACAGTATAAGAACAAGCTGAATTCTCATTTTGAAATCTCAAGCATCTTTTATATATATTGAATAACTAAGTGGGAGTTAATATGTAGAACGGAAAGCTCATAAATCGGTGAGAGGTTCATGTTAGAACTCTAAGATGATCATGTTGTTATATGTTAGAGAAAAAAATTATACTACTTTTGGAGTAGTTTCACAAGATTATGTCTATGTATGTGATGTTTTAAGTCAACATCAATCATTATACAATTATCTTTAAAAGTGTTCTACACATTTAAAAAATTTTAAGAATATTTAAATATATTATTTATATTTTATATACATTTAAAGAAATAATAATTGTAGCCTAAGCCTCCCACCACCTGTTCTTTAAAGGTAAAACCAGAATAAAGCTTCAAAATAAATATGATCCAATAAAAACCATTTGAAATGTCTAGGCATATTTCTCACTAGCAGGTAGAAATCATAGTGCTCTATGTACTCAATTTGTATTTTTGAAACCTGAAAAGTAAGCCCAAACAAAGTCCAAATGCTGGCAAAGATTATAGTACAGAATTATAGGATAAATCTGAGGCAAAATCAAGTAAAGTTCAAACTGCCTAACAGGACTCGTAAGGTTTCCAGCTACCTTGTATTTTTTATTTGTATTTTTCAACTGTGCTTTTAGTTCCTTTTATTTCCAAAGTGAAGAAAGTTCCTTTGCTAGTATTTGTACAAGAGACTGCATATACAGAGCAGCATGCTTGGAAGCAGCACAGCCCAACAGAACTCTCAGCAGTGAGGAAAACATTCTAGATCTGCACTCTCCACTGCAAGAGCCACTAGACACATATGGTGACTCAACATATGCAATGTGGCCACTGTGACTGAGAAACTAAATTAAATTGTAGCAAATTTTTATTTAAATATAAATAGCCACACATGGTTAGTGTATATTGTATTAGCACAGCTCAGTAGAGATTTTTAAATAACTAGAATATAAGATGGTCATTATTTGCCATCAACCCAAATTATACATGCTTAAAAAAAAAAAAAAACCGCTGTCACCAAGTGAGTTGTGGTGGTGCCTGCCTGTAGTACCAGCTACCAAAGAGACTGAGGCAGAGGATCACTTGAGCCCAGGAGTTCAAGGCCAACCTGAGCAATACACAGATACTCCATCTCTAAAAAACAAACAAACAAACAAAAATATCTATATATATATAGATATATAGATATATCAATAATATATATATATAAACAAACAAAAACAAAAAATATATATATATATAAGGAAGACAGGAGAAGCAGAGCAGTGAACATCCAATGTGAATATAATGACAGTTTTCCAGATATCATGCATTGAAACAATGTTAGACAGTTACTAGCACTGAGATCTTTGCCAAGTTATTTAACCTCTTTGTGGCTCCAGTTCCTCAAAAGTAAAATGTAAACAGTAATGGTAGCCACCTTTCTAGACTGCTAGTAGGATTCAATAAATATACAAAATGCATTTAGAACAGTAGTTGCCTGGCTCAGAATAAACAGAATATACATGTTAGCTAGTTTTCTTTCTTCTTTTTTTTTTTATTGTTTTCTTTTTTTTATTGCATTTTAGGTTTTGGGGTACATGTGAAGAATATGCAAGATTGCTGCATAGGTACACACAGGGCAGTGTGATTTGCTGCCTTCCTCCCCATCACCTATTATCTGGCATTTCTCCCCATGCTCTCTCTCCCGAAATCCCCACCCCTCACTGTCCCTTCCCTATTTTCCCCCGACAGACCCCAGTGTGTGATGCTCCCCTCCCTGTGTCCATGTGTTCTCATTGTTCAACATCCACCTATGAGTGAGAACATGTGGTGTTTGATTTTCTGTTCTTGCATCAGTTTGCTGAGAATGATGGTTTCCAGGTTCATCCTTGTCCCTACAAAAGAAATGACTCATTGTTTTTTTTTATGGCTGCATAGTATTCCATGGTGTATATGTGCCACATTTTCCCTGTCCAGTCTATCATCGATGGGCATTTGGGTTGGTTCCAGGTCTTTGCTATTGTAAACTGTGCTGCAATCAACATTCGTGTGCATGTGTCCTTATAGTAGAACGATTTATAATCCTTTGGATATATACCCAGTAATGGGATTGATGGGTCAAATGGAATTTCTATTTCTAGGTCCTTGAGGAATTGCCACAGTCTTCCACAATGGTTGAACTAATTTACACTCCCACCAACAGTGTAAAAGTGTTCCTATTTCTCCACATCCTCTCCAGCATCTGTTGTCTCCCGATTTTTTAATGATCGCCATTCTAACTGGCGTGAGATGATATCTCAATGCAGTTTTGATTTGCACTTCTCTAATGACCAGTGATGATGAGCATTTTTTCATATGTTTGTTGGTCTCATGTATGTCTTCTTTTGTAAAGTGTCTGTTCATATCCTTCACCCACGTTTGAATGTGCTTATTTTTTTCCTTGTAAATCTGTTTTAGTTCTTTGTAGATTCTGGATATTAGCCCTTTGTCAGATGGGGAGATTGCAAAACTTTTTCCCATTCTGTTGGTTGCCAATTCACTCTAACGACTGTTTCTTTCGCTGTGCAGAAGCTGTGGAGTTTAATTAGGTCCCATTTGTCTATTTTGGCTTTTGTTGCCAATGCTTTTGGTGTTTTGGTCATGAAGTCCTTGCCTATGCCTATGTCCTGAATGGTTTTGCCTAGGTTTTCTCCTAGGGTTTTTATGGTGTTAGGTCTTATGTTTAAGTCTTTAATCTATCTGGAGTTAATTTTAGTGAAAGGTGTCCAGTTTCTGCTTTCTGCACATGGCTAGCCAGTTTTCCCAACATCATTTATTAAACAGGGACTCCTTTCCTCATTGCTTGTTTTTGTCAGGTTTGTTGAAGATCAGATGGTTGTAGATGTGTGGTGTTGCCTCCGAGGCCTCTGTTCTGTTCCACTGGTCTGTATCTCTGTTTTGGTACCAGTACCATGCTGTTTTGATTACTGTGGCCTTGTAGTATAGTTTGAAGTCCAGTAGTGTGATGTGTCCCACTTTGTTCATTTTGCTTAGAATTGACATGGTTATGCGGGCTGTCTTTTGGTTCCATATGAAGTTTAAGGTGGTTTTTTCCAGTTCTGTAAAGAAGGTCATTGGTAGGTTGATGGGGATAGAGTTGAATCTGTAAATTACTTTGGGCAGTATGGCCATTTTCACAACACTGATTCTTCCTAACCATGAACATGGAATGTTTCTCTATCTATTTGTGTCCTCTCTTATTTCATTGAGCAGTAGTTTGTAGTTCTCCTTGAAGAGGTCCTTTATGTTCCTTGTTAGTTGTATCCCTAGGTATTTTATTCTCTTTGTAGCAATTGCGAATGGCAGTTCATTCTTGATTTTGCTTTCTTTAAGTCTGTTACTGGTGTATAGGAATGCTTGTGATTTTTGCACATTAATTTTGTATCCTGAGACTTTGCTGAAGTTGCTTATCAGTTTCAGGAGATTTTGGGCTGAGACAATGGGGTCTTGTAAATATACAATCATGTCGTCTGCAAATAGAGACAATTTGACTTCCTCCGTTCCTATTTGAATATCCTTTATTTCTTTTTCTTGCCTGATTGCTCTGGCTAGAACTTCCAATACTATATTGAATAGGAGTGGTGAGAGAGGGCAACCTTGTCTAGTGCCAGATTTCAAAAGGAATGCTTCCAGTTTTTGCCCATTCAGTATGATATTGGCTGTTGTTTTGTCGTAAATAGCTTTCATTATTTTGAGATACATTCCATCAATACCTAGTTTATTGACAGTTTTTAGCATAAAGGGCTGCTGTATTTTGTCAAAGGCCTTCTCTGCATCAATTGAGATAATCGTGGTTTTTGTCTTTGTTTCTGTTTATGTGGTGAATTACGTTTACAGACTTGCGTATGTTGAACCAGCCTTGCATCCCCGGGATGAAGCCGACTTGATCATGGTGGATAAGCTTTTTATGTGCTGTTGCAATCGGTTTGCCAGTATTTTATTGAAGATTTTTGAGTCTATGTTCATCATGGATATTGGCCTGAAGCTTTGTTTTCTTGCTGAGTCTCTGCCAGGTTTTGGTATCAGGATGATGTTGGTCTCATAAAATGATTTGGGAAGGATTCCCTCTTTTTGGATTGTTTGGAATAGTTTCAGAAGGAATACTGCCAGCTCCTCTTTGTATGTCTGGTAGAATTCAGCTGTGAACCCATCTCGACCTGGGCTTTTTTTGGGTGGTAGGCTCTTAATTGCTGCCTCAATTTCAGACCTTGTTATTAGTCTATTCAGGGTTTCGACTTCTTCCTGGTTTAGGCTTGGGAGGAGGCAAGTGTCCAGGAATTTATCCATTTCTTCCAGGTTTACTAGTTTATGTGCATAGAGTTGTTTGTAATAATCTCTGATGATGGTTTGTATTTCTGTGGAATCTGTGATGATATCCCCTTTATTGTTTTTTATTGCATCTATTTTATTATTCTCTCTTTTCTTTTTTATTAATCTGGCTAGTGGTCTATTTTGTTAATGTTTTCGAAAAAGCAGCTCCTGGATTTATTGATTTTTTGAAGGGTTTTTTGTGTCTCTAGCTCCTTCAGTTCTGCTATGATCATAGTTATTTCTTGTCTTCTGCTAGGTTTTGAGTTTTTTTTGATCTTGCTCCTCTAGCTCTTTCAATTTTGACGACAGGGTGTCGATTTTAGATCCTTTCTTGCTTCTCGTGGGCATTCATTGCTATATATTTTCCTCTAGACACTGCTTTAAATGTATCCCAGAAATTCTGGTATGTTGCATCTTTGTTCTCATTGGTTTCAAAGAAAATCTTTATTTCTGCCTTCATTTCATTGTTTATCCAGTCAACATTCAAGAGCCAGTTGTTCAGTTTTCATGAAGCTGTGTACTTCTGAGTTAGTTTCTGAATTCTGAGTTCTAACTTGATTGCACTGTGGTCTGAGTGACTGTTTGTTATGATTTCCATTCTTTTGCATTTGCTGAGGAGTGATTTACTTCCAATTATGTGGTCAGTTTTAGAGTAGGTGTGATGTGGTGCTGAGAAGAAGTATATTCTGTGGATTTGTGGTGGAGAGCTCTGTAAATGTCTATTCGGTTTGCTTGGTCCAAGTCTGAATTCAAGTCCTGGATATCCTTGTTAATTTTCTGTCTTGTTGATCTGTTTAATATTGACAATGGGGTGTTAAAGTCTCCCAGGATTATTGTGTGGGAGTCTAAGTCTGTTTGTAAGTCATTAAGAACTTGCTTTATGTATCTGGGTGCTCCTGTATTGGGTGCATATATATTTACTTGCTTTATGTATCTGGGTCTTCCTGTATTGGGTGCGTATATTTATATATTTAGGATCATTAGTTCTTCTTGCTGCACTGATCCTTTTACCATTACGTAATGTCCTTCTTTGTCTCTTTTGATATTTGTTAGTTTGAAGTCTATTTTATCAGAGATGAGAATTGCAACTCCTCCTTTTTTTTTGCTCTCCATTTGCTTGGTAAATCTTCCTCCATCCCTTTATTTTGAGCCTTTGTGTATCCTTGCATGTGAGATGCGTTTCCTGGATATAGCACACCGATGGGTTTTGGCTTTTTATCCAATTTGCCAGTCTGTGTCTTTTGATTGGGGTGTTTAGCCCATTTACATTTAGGGTTAATATTGTTATGTGTGAATTTCAACCTGCCATTTTGATGCTAGCTGGCAGTTTTGCCAGTTAGTTGATGCAGTTTCTTCATTGTGTCGATACTCTTTACCATTTGGTATGTTTTTGGAGTGGCTGGTACTGGTTGTTTCTTTCTATGTTTAGTGCCTCTTTCAGGAGCTCTTGTAAAGCAGGCCTGGTGGTAATGAAATCTCTGAGTACTTGCTCGTTTGTAAAGGATTTTATTTTTCCTTCACTTATGAAGCTCAGTTTGGCTGGATATGAAATTCTGGGTTGAAAGTTCTTTTCTTTAAGGATGTTGAATGTTGGCCCTCACTCTCTTCTGGCTTGTAGGGTTTCTGCTGAGAGATCTGCTGTGTCTGATGGGCTTCCTTTTGTGGGTAACCCGACCTTTCTCTCTGACTGCCCTTAGTATTTTCTCCTTCATTTCAACCCTGGTGAATCTGAGGATTATGTGCCTTGGGGTTGCTCTTCTTGAGGAATATCTTTGTGGTGTTCTCTGTATTTCCTGGACTTGAATATTGGCCTGCCTTGCTAGGCTGGGGAAGTTTTCCTGGATAATATCCTGAAGAGTATTTTCCAGCTTGGATTCATTCTGTCCGTCACATTCAGGTACACCTATCAAACGTAGACTGTCTTTTCACATAGTCCCATATTTCTTGGAGACTTTGTTCATTCCTTGTTACCCTTTTATCTCTAATCTTGCCTTCTCGTTTTATTTCATTGAGTTGATCTTTGACCTCTGATATCCTGTCTTCTGCTTGGTCAGTTCTGCTGTTGAAACTTGTGCATGCTTCGTGAAGTTCTCGTGTTGTGTTTTTCAGCTCCATCAATTCACTTATATTCCTCTCTAAGTTGTTTATTCTCGTTTGCATTTCATCATATCTTTTTTCAAGGTTCTTAGTGTGTTTGCATTGGGTTAGAACATGTTCTTTTAGCTCAGAGAAGTTTACTCACCCTCTGAAGCCTGATTCTGTCAATTCATCACACTCATTCTCCATCCAGCCTTGTTCCCTTGCTGGTGAGTGGCTGTGATCCCTTGTAGGAGGAGAGGTGCTCTGGTTTCGGGTGTGTTCATCCTTTTGGTGCTGGTTTCTTCCCATCTTTGTGGATTTATCCACAAAGTAGATTTATCCACTACAGGTGATTTATCCACCTGTAGTCTTTGTAGTTGTTGACTTTCAGATTGAGTCTCTGAGTGGACATCCAGTTTGTTGATGATTAAGTTATTTCTGTTTCTTAGTTTTCCTTCTAACATTCAGGCCCCACTGCTGTAGGACTGCTGAGGGTCCACTCCAGGCCCTGCTTGCCTGGGGATCACCCCCAGCGGCTACAGAACAGTAAGAGTTGCTGCCAGTTTCTTCTTCTGCTATCTTTGTCCCTGAAGGATACCCGCCAGATGTCAGTCTGAGCTCTCCTTTATGAGGTGACTCTTTGAATATACGGGGGTCAGGGAGCTGCTTGAGGAGACAGTCTGTCCTTTATAGGCACTCACGTGCTGAGCTGTGAGCTCCGTTGTTCATTCAGAGCTGCTGGGCAGGTATGTTTAAGTCTGCTGCAGCAGAACTCATAAACCCCCCTTTTTTTTTCCCAGGTGCTCTGTCCTGGGGATTTAGGGCTTATTATTTATGAGTTTCTGTTGTGCTGCTGCCTTTTTTCAGGGCTGCCCTCACCAGCCAGGAGGCAGCCTAGTCACTGTCTGCCTGCAGAGGCTTTGCTGAGCAGCTGTGGGCTGTGCCCAGCTATTGTGTGAACTTCCCTGCAGTCCTGTTTATATGGGTATAGTTAGAACTTCCTCGGCAATGGCGGCCCACCTCTATAATCGTGGACTCTCTCTGTAATGGCGGGCTGCCTCGGCAATGGCAGACTACCTCCGTAGTGGTGGACTGCCTCGGTAATGGTGGACGCCCCTCCACCACAGAGCTGGACCCTCCCAGGTTCAGCTGTGCTTGCTGTGAAACTCTCAATCCAGCGTGTTTCAGATTGCTGGTTTTTTGTGGGGTGGGACCAGCCGAGCCTGATCACCTGGGTCCCTGCCTCAGAGCCCTTTTTTTTTTTGAGTTGAACAGGCGACTCTTGTGTCTGTGGTGCTCCAGTCGCCTGTTGAAAAGGCGCCGGGATCTGTGTGATTTCCTGTGCAGCGACCCACTGCTCCAGCTGAAATAGCTGCGCTGAGATCCGTGGTGCTTTTTTGTCCGGCAATCTCCTGGCCTGGTTCCCTGTTTCAGTCCCCCATTTTTTTTCATCAGTTGAATGGGTGACTCTGTATCCCAGGAGCTCCAATTGCCAGCTAAAATGGCGCCCGGACCCATGTATTTTGAGCGGAGAACCGCCGTGCTGGCCAAAACAGCTGTACCGGCAACCCTTGGGGCTCCTCTGCCTGGGAATCTCCTGGTCTGTGGGCAATAAAAATCCATCTGGAAATGCGGCGTCCACTCATCCTCCGTGCTTTCGCTGGGAGCTGCAATCCTGAGCTGCTCCTAATCGGCCATCTTGGATCTTGGGCCAGCTAGTTTTCTTCTTTACCAGCAGCAGCATCACCACCATCATCACAAATAATATCCAGCAGACAGGGGCTAGGTATTTCTGAAAAGTCCTGGCTCGTAAGCTCAGGATGATCACAAGACTTCATCTTTCTTAGGAACATTTCTGAACCACTAAACTCTTCTGTTATCTGCAGGCAGCAACTATGTTTGCCGGTGGGTTCCCCGCCAACCACTCCCAGATGCACTGGTTCCAGTGGACTGAGTAACAGTAGACTGGCTGACAACTTCTGGGCACACATATGTCACCATTAGTTGAAGGTGTTTCTACAAGTTATTACTAGTGTTTCAAATAACAAAAAGAATCAAATTAAAGAAGTGGTAGTTGCTATTGTCAACTGAAGAAGAAATAGAACAGCTTCAGGTTATGCCCAGAATTTACCTTTCCTTGAATATTCTTCAGAAATGACCATTCTCCAATTCCTATCTGTGACTGTGCTGATGACACACATGAAAGAATATATGTGAAATAACTTTGAAAGCATAAAGCCACTGTATAGCTTGCTATATCCCTTCCTACTATGTGACAAGTTTTCCAGTTGCTTTCTTTCCCAATCGAGTGACACAAATAGACTTAGATGAAATGCTTAGTGGTTCATGCTGATCTTCAATATTTTTTTAAAGTCATAAATCTATAGTTGAGATAATGATGAAAATAGAAAGTGAAATGATTTTTAAAAATCTCTAACCTAATAATAAAATGGTAGGTCAATATTTATTTTTAGAATTGTAAAATATTACAAGCCACATGTTGATGGTTTTGTTTGTTCTGTGCAAAAAATTTTTTAAAAAGACTCTTAAAAATTTACATAAAATTTACATAGGGCTTACCACGTACCAGGTCTTCTTCTAGGTGCTTTGCAAATATTAACTAGTTTAATCCACACAATAACCCAGTGAAGTGTAATAGATTTTATTATTCCCCATTTTGCAACAGAGAAAAGTGAAGACAGAATACAGGAGACTTTGAAACTCAGGCAGTCTGGCTCTAGGGTTTATGCTTCTGTGCTATGCTGCCACAAATAATAAAACCTAGACTCACAATTAGTGAATCCTATCAGGTCAAATGTTCATATCTTTGGCTATGATCCCCTTTTCTTCTGGTGGAAATGCATCCTCCTCACAGGAAGCTCTGTGTCCTTATTCTATTTAGATATTTAGAATTGTCATTATTAAAAGAATCTATAGACACAAACTTACCGTTTCACATCGGCCAATTTTAGCTTTTTCAATGCTTTTCTGTAGGCTTGCATGCTTCTGGCTTCCCTCAGACAACTAGAGAATTATAAACAAATAAAATAGCTGGCTAAGATAAATTGACATGAAGTAGTTTATGAACAAAGTCAAACACAATACTGGAAACTAATTTCTCCAATTTGAAGAAAATCAAGGACCATGAGGGTAGACTGAAGAAATAGTCATTAGGGTAGACTGAAGAAAAAGTTTAAAAAACATTCTTTTTATTTTATGCAGACAAAACGAACACTATGTCTTTAATCTTTTCCACATAGTCTGCATTTATTAGATTCTTCACCCCTACCCCAAGTAACTTGAGGTCTATTATTTAGTTAGGAATTGAACTTGAGGGCCAGGCACGGTGACTCATGCCTGTAATCCCAGGACTTTGAGAGGCCTAGGCAGGCAGATCACATGATCCCAGGAGTTGGAGACTGACCTGGGCAACATGGCAAAACCCCTTCTCAACAAACACAAATTTAGCCAAGCATAGTGGCATGAGCCTGTAGTCCCAGCTACTTGGGAAGCTGAGGTGTGAGGATCGCTTGAGCCTGGAAGCTCCAGGCTGCAGTGAACTGTGATCACCCCACTGCACTCCAGCCTGGGTGACAGAGAGAGACCTTGTCTCAAAGAAAGGAAAAAAAAAAAAAAAAAAAGAAAGAAAAAGAAAGAAATTGAACTTGAAAATTAAAAAAAAAATCTGTTTTATATAAATTCTCTGCAAATTTCATTTCTGACTAGTCTTTTGAAAATATCTGACCTATTTGACTGAGTCAATAATAAATTTGTCACTTATTATTATTAAATAAAGTATTTCACAAGGAATTATACAGTTACATATTACGTTCTCAGAGAAGGAAAAAATCTGTCAGCCTGTTGCCAATTTTAGGTATGTTTTACATCTTTTTCTTTTTCCTCCTGAGACAGTGTCTCACTCTGTTGCCCAAGATGGAGTACAGTACCACAATCATAGCTCTCTGCAGAGAGACTTTGCCTCCCAGGTTCAAGCCATCCACCTACCTCTACCTACCAATAGCTGGGACTGCAGTGTGTGTCACCACAATCAGCTATTTTTAATTTTTGTTTTCTAGAGATGGAGTTTCACCATGTTGTCTAGACCGGTCTTGAACTCCCAGGCTCAGGCAATCCTCCCACCTCAGCCTCCCAATGTCCTAGGATCACAAGTGTGTACCACGGTGCTCAGCCTGTTTTATATATCTTAAAAGTCATCAGTTTAAACTTTTTACTCAGCTTAGAAAGTAGATAAGTTGTAGGTGGAAATGAATTAAATAATACCAGCATAAAGAAATTGTAGATATAGAATGTTGATTAGCATGTGGGTAGGCTTACACACCAAAAGGGACTGGTTAATTTCAGAGTGTTGCCATCTTTTCTCAGTTTTATTAATCTCACCTGAGTCTACAAGTAAACAAATAATCACAGGAAATTCTGAATACTAAATTCTCCAAATCTTTTGCTATAAACTAGTTAGAAATTGCAGATTCATTTGATTGGGTAAGGGCCTTCTTAAAAAAATATTCCACTCCTCCCTCATTCAAATTATAAACATGTAGAAAATAAAGTTGTTAGGTTTGCCCTTGCTTTGGGAATCTTTCACTTCTAAATATGCATAAAGGGAACGTTGTAAGCTTTCCTTTAACAGTTCTCCAGTCACTGATTCTAATCCGTAGCATGAACAAGATCTATAGATAATGCCAAGCAGATGCCACTCCAAACCAGTTATACTTCTTGCAAGCAATTATCTTCCCAAGTTAAATAAATTCAAAAAAAAATCTGCTGTATATTTTTTTGTTTGTTTGAGATGGAGTCTCGCTCTACCAGGCTAGAATACAGTGGCGCGATCTCGGTTCACTGCAATCTCCGCCTCCTAGGATCAAGCGATTCTCCTGCCTCAGCCTCCTGAGTAGCTGGGATTATACGTACGTGCCACCATTCCAGGCTAATTTTTGTATTTTTAGTAGAGACGGGGTTTCACCACATTGGTCAGGCTGGTCTTGGACTCCTGACCTTGTGATCCATCCACCTTGGCCTTCCAAAGTGCTAAGATTACAAGTGTGAGCCACTGTGCCCAGCCATAGATTTTTTTCTTTTTTTGAGATGGAGTTTTGCTCTTCTTGCCCAGGCTGGAGTGCAATGGTACAATCTGGGCTCACTGCAATCTCCATGTCCCAGGTTCAAGTGATTCTACTGCCTCAGACTCCCAAGTAGCTGGGATTCTAAGTGCCCACCATCACATCTGGCTTTTTGTATTTTTAGTAGAGATGGGTTTTGCCATGTTGACCAGGCTGGTCTTTAACTCCAGACCTCAGGCGATCCACCTGCCTTGGCCTCCCAAAGTGCTGGAATTATAAGTGTGAGTTACCTCCCCTGGCTGGAGATCTAGTTCTTTCAAAAAAGAGTTCCGATTTTGTCTGACATCTGTAATCCCAGTACTTTGGGAGGCCAAGACGGGCAGATCACGAGGTCAGGAGTTCAAGACTATCCTGGCCAACATGGTGAAACCCTGTCTCCAGTAAAAATACAAAAAAAAAAAAAAAAAAAAAAAAATTAGCTGGGTATGGTGGCACTGCCTATAGTCCCAGCTACTCGGGAGGCCGAGGCAGGGGAACTGCTTGAACCTGGGAGGTGGAGGTTGTAGTGAGCCAAGATCACGCCACTATGCTCCAACCTGGCAACAGAGCAAGACTCTGTCAAAAAATAAAAATAAAAAAATCCCAACCACTGGAAACAAACAATGAAAGCAACTCTTGTGGGGCTGCCCACGCTATCAGCTTTTCATCTTTAGAACTGCCATAGTTTCTAACCCACTTGGAAATAAACCAAATGCAGTCTTTAAGTGATAAAAGCTGAGATTTCTAGTCACTGTATATGTACTATCTCAACCAGTAGTTATCAAACTTTAGCATACAGTGGAATCCAAAGGGCTTTTTAAGGCGCAAGTTGCTGGGCTCTACCTTGGGTTTCTGAATAGTAGATCTGGGGTGATGCCCAAGAATGTGTATTTCTAGTATGTTCCCAGGTGATGCTGTTAGTTGGGGACATCACACTTCTGAGAATTAGTGAACTAAACGAGAATCTATTTTCTTAAAGTAACAAACCCAATTAAAATATACAAGATATTTATATATAGAAAAATGTTATCTAGTTCACAAGCAAAGATGAATTACTGCTTAAAACTATAGCCTGAACCAGAAAACATCTTAATGTTTGTCTTTAGAAGAAATACCATCCACATTTATAAAAATAGAGAGATGATAGCCTGTATTTTTAAAAAGGCATAGGCTGGGTGTGGTGGCTTACACCAGTAACCCCAGCAATTTGAGAGGCCAAAGCAAGTGGATCACTTGAGATCAGGAGTTCGAGATCAGCCTGCCAACATGGTGAAACCCCGTCTCTACTAAAAATACAAAAATTAGCTGGCTGTGGTGGTGCACCCCGGTAATCTCAGCTACTCAGGAGGCTGAGGCAGGAGAATTGCTTGAACCCAGGAGCAGGAAGCTGCAGTAAGCTGAGAGCACACCACTGCACTCCAGCCTGGGCAATGGAGCAAGGCTTCATTTAAAATAAAATAAAATAAATATAATAAAATAAAATAAAAAATAAAAAGGCATTTGCCATAGTATTCCTTTAAAGAGCAAAGTCTTCAACATTCTATAATGCAACTGTTAATGGCAGGAGGCAGACAAATGCCTAGGCAGATGGGGGCGGTCCCTGGTGAAACTCCACCTCCAAGCCAGGCAGTTTAAAGCCTGAAAGCCAGGCTACAAGTCAAATCCATGGACCAGATTGAGAGCCCATCTTCCCATTTGGTGGCTTTCCTCTATCTCCACCCTTCACCTATTTTGCATATACCCACCCTTTCCTAATTGTTTTTCTATATTGCTGTGCCCACTTTTGAGTGGTGCCTTTGCTTTAGTCTTTCTTTGAATACTCATAAAGTAATCAGTATGCACTCCCCTATTCTGAGCCCATAAAAGCCCTGGACTCAGCCACACTGGGAGAGAAATCATCTGACTATGGGGTGGGGGACCATCTCAAGTCCCCTCTCCACTGAGAGCTGTCCTGTTGCTCAGTAAAATTCTTCTTTGTCCATCCCCACCCTTCAATTATCAGTGTATTCTTGTTCTTCCTGGAAGCAGAACAAGAGCTCAGGAACCGCCAAACACGGTACAAGCTGTAATACAGGTGGGCTGAGTGGGCAGGGTACCTCCAGCAGCAGGCCTGGGGCCGAGCATGGCCTGGGCTGGCATTGGAGGGGGACAATGCTGGCTGTGGAGGTCTCCGGTTGGCAAAGTGGCTGAGAAAAATCCTGTCACAATTATATAACAAATCCACTTCCAAATTTCACTGAGGCAAATAATAATTTTTACTTATTTATTTTTTTTGAGACACAGTCTCACTTTGCTGCCCAGGCTGGAGTGCAATGGCACTATCTCAGCTCAGTGCAACCTCTGCCCCCTACCCCCAACGCCCCCAGGTTCAAGCAATTCTCATGACTCAGTCTCCCAAGTAGCCAGGATTACAGGAGCCTGCCACTGTGCCCAGCTAATGTTTGTATTTTTAGTAAAGACAGGGTTTCACCATCTTGGCCAGGCTGGTCTTGAACTTCTAACCTCATGATCCACCCGCCTTGGCCTCTCAAAGTGCTGAGACTACAGGTGTGAGCCACTGTGCCTAGCTGCAAATAATAATTTCTTAAAACCCAATAACCCAGAACAAAACTGCAGCTGCAACTATAAAAACTGCTTATAATTAGTAAAAACAGGATTTCATCTTTTTTTTTTTTTAACTTTTTTGAAACAGGGTCTTATTCTGTTGCTTGGGCTGGAATGATGCAGTGGATGATCATGGCTCACTACAGCCTTGACCTGCAGGGGTCAAGCAATCCTCCTACCTGTGCCTCCTGAATAGCTGGGACTACAAGTATGCACCACTATGCCTGACTACTTTTTTATTTTTATTTTTGTAGAGACAAGGTTTCACTATGTGCCTAGGCTAGTCTCAAACTCCTGGGCTTAAGTGATCCTCATGCCTTGGCCTCCCAAAGTGCTAGAATTACACGCATGAGCTACCACACCTAACCTAGGATTTCATCTTTAGATCTGAGGAACAGACACAATGCCTCTTTAAATGCATTCCAGGTCACCTATACAGATAATCAGAATTGAGAAACATAATGCCAATGTTTTCTAAGTGCTAATTCACTGCCTGGAGGAACTAACTATTCATAAAAAACAGAATGATTGATTCAAGCTGGCTCTGTTTTAGAAATTAAAAAAAAAAAAGTCAAAGCATTAAAGGAGGAATATAGAGACTTTCACAGATGGGAAAGAATGTCAAAGAACAGAGAATGAGAAAGAGATAACAGCAAAAGCAACTAGATCAGTCTACTGCTTAATCAAAATTTGTGCACTATGTTGTGAAAGAAAAGGCTGTATTTCCATTTTTGCTTTAAAAAGAAAAAAAGCTATATACTTTATTTATTTTATTTTTTTGAGATGGAATCTTGCTTTGTCACCTAGGCTGGAGAGCAATGGCACAATCTCGGCTAACTACAACCTCCGCCTCCCAGGTTGAAACCGTTCTCCTGCCTCAGCCTCCCAGGCGCTGGGACTACAGACATGCACCACTACACCTGGCTAATTTTTGTAATTTTAGTAGAGATGGAGTTTCACCATGCTGACCAGACTGGTCTTGAACTCCTGACCTCAAGTGATCTGCCTGCCTCAGCTTCCCAAAGTGCTGGGATTACAGATGTGAGCCACTGTGCTGGCCTACTTTATTTATTTATTTGGGTTTTTTGTTTGTTTTGCTTTGTGACAGGGTCTTGCTCTGTCACCCAGGCTGGCGTGCAGCGATGTGATCATGATCTCCCAGGTGCAAGCAATCTTCCCACCTCAGTCTCCTGAGTAGTTGTGACTACAAGTATGCACCACCACACCAGCTAATTTTTTAATTTTTTATAGAGATACGATCTCACTATGTTGCCCAGGCTGGTCTCCAATTCCTGAGCTCAAGCAATCTTCCTACCTTAGCCTCCCAAGTGTTGGGATTACAGGTATGAGCCACTGAGGCTGGCCTCATTTGTGTTAAAATTAAAAATCTGCATCTTTTAATAAAGGTAATACTTTATTTAAAATTGACTAATCATAAGAAACAATGAACACTGTAAAGATATATTTATATATAAAGATGGCAGCAATGAACTTGTCTCAATAATAGAGAACTGTTGATATTTCATGGTATAAATGTGTCATAATTACGCAACCAATGGAAGTGTTTTCAAAGAATTTTTAATGACAATGAAAAATTCCTGTGGGATACAACTGAGTTTTAAAAGCTAGAAGGAAAACTGTAATACATTGAGAGCCTATGTATGACAATAAAAAACACCAATCAAAATCACTGCAAGAAAATGCACGAAATCTAAGCAATGGTTATCTGTGCTGTGAAACATACTTTTAAGTTTTCTATATAATGAGCATATATAACTAGTATTTTTTAAATTGTTTTCCTGTTATATGAATATATTTAATATTTAATATTATTAAATACATTTAATCATCAAAAGATTAGAATGTGAGCACATTCTTGTTTTAAAAGACTCAAAGCAAAATCCCCATTTGCCTCTCCACTTCTGCACCATCCCCACGGGCCCCTCCCCAGAGCAACCCCTGTAAAGCCCAGTGTGCATCCTTCTTGTTTTATTTCTTTGCTTTACATCTAGATATAGAGCAATATGGATGTCATTTGAAAGCATATAGGGGATTATCCTTCATGTAATGTCTTACGCCTTGCTATTTTCAGAGAAATTTCCATGTCTGCATATATAGTTAGGTCTACTTTGATTTCTTTTTTTGTTGTTGTTTTTACAGTCTCCCACTGTTGCTCAGGCTGGAATGCACTAGTGCAATCATAGCTCGTTGTAGCCTCAAAACTCCTGGGCTCAAGTGATCCTCCTGCTCCAGTCTTCCAAGTAGCTAGGACTGCAGCTATGCACCATCATACCCAGCTAATTAAACATTCTTTTGGTAGAGACGAAGTCTCACTATGTTGCCCAGGTTGGTCTCGAACTCCAGACCTCAAGCGATCCTCCTGCCTCTATCTCCCAAAGTCCTGGGATAACAGGTGTGAACCACCAAGCCTAGACTCATTCGTAAACACAAAAACCAAAAAAACTTTAACTTTTTAGAGCAGTTTTAGGTTCAAAGCACAACTGAATGACAGGTATAGAGATTTCCCATACATGACCTAATCCCACAGCCTCCTCTGCTACCAAAATCCCACACCAGATGGTACATTTGCTCTAATCGGTGAACCTACATTGACATCATTATCATCCAAAGTCCACTGTCTACATTACAGTTCAAAGTCTTTTGTTCAGTGGTTGTGGGAAACAACTCTCCCTGCCCTCTGGATTCTAAACTACATAGCTACAAAGAAGCAAACAGCCCAAATTACTGTTGGTAGTCATCCTGTCATCATGAAGAATGCTGACCTGAGGACATGGGCATCACACAAAAGGCAAAGCCAAGATAAATGCACAGAAATAGAGTCAGAGTCTTAAATGATGCCTGAAGCATGCTCTACCATTTTTTTCTTTCCTTTTTTTTTCTTTTGAGACAGGGTCTCACTCTGTCGCTGAGGCTAGAGTGCAATGGCACGATCATGGCTCACTGCAACCTCGACCTCCTTAGGTCAAGCAATCCTCCCACCTCAGCCTCCTGAGCAGCTGGGAAAACAGGCGTGCACCACCACACTGGGCTAATTTTTGTATTTTTTGTAAAGGCAGTGTTTTACCAAGTTGCCCAGACTGGTCTTGAACTACAATGGATAAAGCTTTAATAATAATCTCTTTCATATGGTGCTGGCCAGCTATGAAGGCTGTGAAAAATTTTGAGAGATATCAAATTTAAAGCATCCTAGGCCGGGTGTGGTGGCTCATGCCTGTAATCCCAGCACTTTGGGAAGCCAAGGCAGGCCGACTGCCTGAGCTCAGGAGTTCGCAACCAATCTAGGCAACACAGTGAAACCCTGTCTCTACCAAAATACAAAAAATTAGCTGAGCATAGGGCGTGCGCCTGTGGTCCCAGCTGCTCAGGAGGCTGAGGCACAAGAATTGCTTGAGCCCCGGAGGCAGAGGTTGCAGTAAGCTGAGATCACACCACTGCACTCCTGGGCAACAGAGCGAGACTCCATCTGAAAACAGAAAACAAACCAAAAAAAACATTC
This sequence comes from Plecturocebus donacophilus, assembly GCA_004027715.1. NCBI lineage: Eukaryota > Metazoa > Chordata > Mammalia > Primates > Pitheciidae > Plecturocebus > Plecturocebus donacophilus. The sequence continues at coordinate 3,911 of PVKP010008984.1, read as the reverse complement.
TATTCCTCTATTTTGGGGTATACAACAAACTGTCCAAGAATAAGAGTGGCTGTAATAAAGTAATGCATCCCAGAAAAGCTCTTCATTCAATAAGCATTTATAAAGTACCCACTACATATACAGTTACAGGATCATTGGCTCAGATCTTTTTGCAAAATTATTATATCCAGTAATGAACAACTTAAGGTATTGTTTTGTATGTAGGGAGTACTGGATGTTTGATGAATATTTTTGGATTAAGTTATTTTTAATTATCTGCTGTAAAGCAATAGTCACTAAAAGAAAACACTCTGTGAAGCTAGCAAGAATATAGCATATTAATGTTCCACTTAACCAGAGAGTTAAAGTTCCAGTAATCCAACCCTGAGGAACACATTAAGAACCTGGAAATAAGAAATGTAGTCCAGAAATCCTAAATAATGGACATACAAAGAGTATGAAAATCCCATCAAGTAAGGAACATAAAAGACAAGTGAAGCCACTTAGTAAGCACATGCTTGAGACATGCATAAAATTATACCTGCTAAAAATAAAACCACAATCAATTACAATGTGAAAAAATGAACTGGCAGGAATAGTCAGAGCCTAACAAGTGACTAGTACTTCAACAAATATAGTAAGACTAAAGTAATAAAAGTAGAAATAGAGTAGAAATAGGGTGCAGGCAGTGGTTCACAACTGTAATCCCAACACTTTGGTAGGCCAAGGTGGGAAGATTGCTTGAGGCCAGGAGTTTGAGACCAGCCTGGCCAGGAGAGCAAGCCCCTATCTCTGCAAAATAAAATAAAATAAAATAAAATAAAAATAAAAAATTAGCTGGGCATGGTGGCATGTACCTATAGTCCTAGCTACTCAAGAGGGTGAGGAATGAGGATCACTTGAGGCAAGGAAGTCAAGGCTACAGTGAGCTGACTGCACCACTACTCTCCAGCCTGGGCAACAGAGTGAGGCCCTGGCTCTTAAACAAAACAAAAAAAAGTAGAAATGGAAGAAAAAAAGCAAGCAGATTTTAAAAGGAACTATTTTTAACTTCTAGGAAGGATTAAAAATATGAACAAGTAGTTTAGAGATATGAAAGATCCAACAGAAGCCTAACAGTGTCAGGACAATGAACTTAGGTGTGACTACAGTCAGACAAAGGCTTATGCAGAATCCAGTTAGAATCATTCAGATATTTTGAGAGACAAAGACATGTAAAATCCAACTGATGCCATGAAGGAAGTTAGATATAAACTTATGAAGGTTTACAGACTGTTTAGACCTGAGAAATGGGTTCTCCTAGAACAAATCCGGAGATGAGGACCAAGTTGCAGAGGCTATTAATTATCTACCAACATCCATTCTTCCTTAGTAACAGGATCTCAGATAATAGACTTAGCTAAAAAGAAAACAAAAATAAGAAACTCTGTACTTCCCTGCCTACTTCAAATCAGATGTAGTCATATGACTAAGTTTTGTCCAATAAAATGGGCTCAAATGTTGGAAACGGATGTGCCCTTTGTTCTTCCCTCTCTCCTTCATGCTACCTCTATAATAGCGACATGATGGATGGCACTTCAGGAGTCACTACAGCAGTCTGCTAGGAAGAGCACATAGTCCTTGTCTTTTTCTTAGTCTAGAGTTCTTCCAGTCCACTGACTGCAATTTTTGCTTCCTGCCCCTTATCCCAACCAAGGCCTGGAGAAACAGAGAGAGAGGAGGTAAACGAGACAGGAAATACATTTAACAAGTATTGTTGCTAAGATCCCAGTATTCTCTGGGCCTCAGAGATATTTAAGCTAAATCCTTTTATGCTACACTTCTGCTTTCTCTGTAGGTGTCCCTATTGGGTCTCCCCACCTGCAATCCACATGATGCAGAAAACACATTTTATTTTTCTGGCTGCTACCCAACATTCCCCCTCTCTTCATCCCCCTTCTCTGTTTGCCTCCAATCTCATTCCAGCCTGGTTTTTCAGAGATTCATAGTACACAGAATCTCTTTTAGGTTTCAGTGCCCTTCCCTGGGACAGAATTTAACACAGCTCTAGGTGGGCTCTGGTTCTCTCACTTTTGAGTGTGGTTCACATGCAATCCATGGGAATACTCATATACTCAAAAAATTTCAGGCTTGCTACCCAAGGCCCTACTTTTATGTATTATAAAAACAGAAAGAACCCACCAACAGATCTACATAGATGCTAAAGATCAGCAAAAATTATTTTCACATATAGAATTGTTTTTGTACTACTTTTTTCCCCCAAGAGCACTGGAAAAGAACAGGCCTAACAGATTAGCCTATTCAATAGCCTCGATCATGCCACTAAAGTTGTCTAGGTTGAAAGTATCTCATACCTGATTCGGTTTTACTTCTGGCACTTCTGAATACTTATGAGAATTAAAATTGTCTACCACTGAAATTTCTAATGAAAATATTATTTAAATAATATTTTAAATGTTTTAATGTAATAAGTTATTCAGTTCCTTTAATTGTATTAGAAGCCATTAATCTAAATAAAACAATTTGCTAAGAAACACCAGTTAAGAGTTTAAACTCCGGAGAGAGAGATCCAAGATGGTCAATTAGCAACAGCTCAGGAATGTAGCTCCCAGTGAAAGCGCAGAGAACGAGTGGACGCCGCACTTTCCGACAAATTTTTGTTGCCCACAGACCAGGAGATTCCCAGCAGAGGAGCCACACGGGTCACCAGGGCGACTCTTTTGGCCGGCGTGGCTGCTTTGCCGGTGCCCCAGCGCGGCGCTTCTCGGTGCGGAGTATATGGGATGGACGGGCTCGGCTGGACCCATCCCCACAAGGAAAACAGCAATTGGAAGTGCTGAGGACTGAGAGTTTCACAGCAAGCATTGCGAACCCAGGAAGGTCCGGCTCTGTGGGGAATGGGCATCCGCCAAAGGAAAACTAAGAAACAAAAAAACTTCATCACCGGGCGGAGAGAGATCCAAGATGGCCGCATAGCAGCAGCTCAGGATTGTAGCTCCCAGGGAAAGCGCAGAGAGCGAGTGGACGCCGCAATTGCAGACGAATTTTTGATGCCCACAGACTGGGAGATTCCTGGCGAAGGAGACACACGGGTCACCAGCGCGACTCTTTTGGCCGGCGCGGCGCTTCTCGGTGTGGAGTGTACGGGACTGGGTGCCCTTTTAGTCGGGCTTGGATGGTCCCATCCCCACAAGGAGAACAGCAATTGGAAGCGCTGAGGACTGAGAGCAAGCACAGCTGAACCCGGGAAGGCCCAGCTCTGTGGGGAAGGGGCGCCCCTCGAAGGAAAACTAAGAAACAGAAAAAACTTCATCACCAACAAGCTGGACGTCCACTCAGAGACCCAATCTGAAAGTCGGCAATTACAAAGACGACAGGTGGATAAATCCACAAAAATGGGAAGAAATCAGTGCAAAAAGGCTGAGAACACCCAAAATCAGAATGCCTCTCCTCCTACAGGGGATCGCAGCTCCTCATTAGCAAAGGAACAAGGCCTGATGGAGGATGAGTGTGATGAACTCACAGAATCAGCCTTCAGAAGGTGGATAATAAGAAACTTCTATGAGCTAAAAGAACATGTTCTAACCCAATGCAAAGAAACTAAGAACCTTGAAAGAAGATTTAACGAAATGTTAACGAGAATGGACAACTCAGAGTGGAATATAAGTGAATTGATGGAGCTGAAAAACACAACACGAGAACTTCACGAAGCATGCACAAGTTTCAACAGCCAAATTGACCAAGCAGAAGAAAGGATATCAGAGGTCGAAGATCAACTCAATGAAATAAAACGAGAAGGCAAGATGACAGAAAAAAGGGTAAAAAGGAATGAACAAAGGCTCCAAGAAATATGGGACTATGTGAAAAGACCTAATCTACGTTTGATAGGTGTACCTGAATGTGACGAAGAGAATGAATCCAAGCTGGAAAAT
>PVKP010008983.1:44707-70382 GCA_004027715.1 Plecturocebus donacophilus | reverse complement strand
AAAAAAAAAAAAAAAAAAAAAAAAAAAAAAAAAAAAAAGCAACCAAAGCTTATTTAAAAAGGAAACTTGATATCATTACCATGAATTATAAAAACCAGAATTACTCGCCTTAATTAGAAGGTAATCACAAAATAAATCCAATGAAAGTAATAAAATATTATTGAATACGGGAGAGTTGAGCAGGCTGGAAATCAGGAAGCCCTAGGAGAATCCCATTACCTCTCCAGGCTTCGATTTGCTCAGCTATCAATTGAGATTTGGTTAAAATAGTGTTTCTCAGAGTGGAAAGGGCAGTACATTCAGTGCAAAGGAGATAATTTGTGGTTGTGCGCAGAGGCAGCATTAAATAACAATGAAATACTTGGTAAGAAATTGATCCCTTTTTCCAATTTTCTTTTAATCCCTCCAAACATAACAAGGAGAAAGTCTCAGCTGGGCTGCTAACATGTCTTTAACACCTTTTTGGACACTTGCTGATTTCCCTTCTGGCAAAAGACAGAGCTGTCCACAGGGTCAGGGCATTTGTCAGGTCGCCACTCTCAGTCTTTAATGACATTCTACAATTTCACTGTACTCGACGTTCACCAGCTCCTGGTACTCACGCAGCTGCCGCACCGCGTCCTGCTTGGCCCGGGGCAGGGCAGCCTCTAGCTTGGACAGCTTGGCGTTGGCATCCTTAGCGGCCAGCTCTCCACGCTGCTCAGCGTCTGCGATGGCGGCCTCCAGGGAAGCCCTCGAGACTGTGAGGCCCTCAATCTCAGCCTGAAGCCGGCTGATGTTCCAGTTCATCTCGGAGATCTCAGTCTTCGTACGCCGAAGGTCATCCTCGTGCTTCCCAGCCAGTGTCTGCAGCTCCTCGTACTTGATCTGGTACATGCTCTCAGCCTCGGCCTGGCTGCGGTTGGCGATGTCCTCGTACTGCGCCTTGACATCAGCAATGGCACCGTGCATGTCAGGGACAGCGGCTATTGTCCATGGACAGCACCACAGACGTGTCCGAGATCTAGGATTGCAGCTCCTGGATCTCCTCTTCCTACAGCTGACTGAGGAAGTGGATCCTGTCAGTCAGGCCTTCCAAGAGAGACTCCAGCTCCACCTCGTCCAGCTCCACCTCATTCATTTAAGCGTCATCCACGTCCTTCTTGATGAGGACAAATTCATTCTCCATCTCTGTATGCTTCTCGCTCTCATCCTCTTACTTGTTCTTGAAGTCCTCCACCAGCCCCTGCATGTGGCCACCTTCTGCCTCCAGCTTCAGCTTCTCCTGGCCCAGAGTCTCCAGCTGCCGTCTAAGGTTGTTGATGTCGCTCGTGAACAGGTTGGCCATATCGCTCTGAGCCACCTCCTGCCGCTGCAGGAGGCTCCACTTGGTCCCCAGCATCTTGTTCTGCTGCTCCAGGAACTGTACTTTGTCGATGAAGGAGGCAAACTTCTTGTTGAGGGTCTTGATCTGCTCCTCCTGCTGGGGTGATAATTCAATTACTTTTTTTGTGTGTCCAAAATAAAACCTCAGCTAGCTCTGCCAAAAAAGAGTTGAGTTGTACTTATTTTGATTGCCTTCTATTCGTGTAAAGTGGTACTAGTTTTCCATTTAAGTGGTATTATACAAATTTTATCTTGAAATACATCTATGTAAGTTCTGTAAGTGAATCGATTTAATCATATTAAATAAAAATGAACAGGTAGCATGTAAAAATGGTAAAGATTATGACATTAGCAGATATTATAATGCAAGGAAGTCGGGTTGTCCTTCTTCCAGGGATGGCCTTAAAATCACTGTATTTTTTTTGTACTTGCAAAGTTAATAATTTGCAAACAAATCGGAAATATCTATGCTTCAAATGTTACCTTAAAATTACATAGGACTCTCTTAAAGTGAGCCAGTTGACATTTGTAAACGCTTCCAGCTCTGTTAACCACTCATCCCTCCTCTGACTCATTTTACAGTATCTTTTGTGAGAAGCATTATTTCCACGTCTAACACAGTACTTGGTACAAAGCAGGCACTTGATAGGTGCTTGTTGAGGAAATATATGCAGACAAGTAATAGGAAGTTTTCAGTTGCTATTGGCAGAAAATCCAACTCAAACTGGCTTACCAACAACAAAAAGACAGAGAAATGTTCACAGATAAGGTGGGTTGTAGCATTGGTTCAGACGTGTATGATGTGATTTTGGCTGTGGCTTCATTTCTCTACGGTCTTCTCAGATCTGCCATCCTTTGTGTCTTTGTCCTCTGGGGGAGATTTGCATCATGGTAGAAAAATAAGCTGCTGCGATCTCATAACCAGACACCGCAAATCCAGGGGAAGAGAGCATCTTGTCTCCAATATTCCAAGGAATTGTTTTGAGATTCACTCCAATTGGACCATTTTGGGTCACATGTCAACCCTAAAACCAATCACTGAGGCCAGAGGGATGAAACCCATTGGTTGGTTTCTTTAGGGTCACATGTCCCATGGCTGCATGCAGGGATGGTGCTGTCTTTCCCAGAGTAACATGAGTTCTCAGATGGGAATTGAGGGCTGTTAGGAAGCATAAGTTGGGAGGGGAGGGAATAGATGCTAGAAAGCTTGAAGACATGACGGACAGCCACTCCATCCATGAGTGACAGCTGACACTGACAGAGGCCATGCAGGTTCATGAACCATTTGTGGCTTTCCAGGATGAGAGGAGAAGAGTAATTGAGGGTAAGCATTTGGAAACTTTTAGAGAAGTTCAATATTTGTACAACATCCAAGTGTGTGATAAGCGGACTCATCTTGTTGAACAGGGTTTAGACCACAAGCATTGGCTTCTGAAGGATGGGAAAAAATTAGTCTTTCATAACAGGTAATTTGAGATGTGCAGGTGTAGAAGCTGTGTCTTGCAGATTGTCCACTGTTAGAAGATTGGTTTCCATATTCAGCTGGGATGGGGATAGGTTTGTCTGGTTGAAAGGAGAGCTAAAAATAGTAATAATAGCTACATCGGTGAGAAATTAATAATTTCAATTACAAATGCAAGGAAGTTGGGTTGTCCTTCTTCCAAGGATAATTACAAATTGAAATTTTCATAGCCTGCCAATCTAATGTGTAAGTCTTCTCTTTTCTCTGCAACCTCATCAACATCTGTTATTTTCAATGCTAGCCATTCTGACTGATGTGAGATGGTATCTCATTGTGGTTTTGAGGCATTATTATCTCTAGGAAAAACAAACAACCAAACAGACAAAAGACAAGAAAAGACATGTAATCATAGTACGATACTTACCTAAGGAATTATTATTTACATAATTCTAATAATAACATGAAATACTAGTTTAAACAAAAATTGAGATATTATGAGGAAGCATTGGGGGTGGGGGAGAGAGAGAAAGAGTTAGATTATGTGGCTGAGGGGTCATGATGTAAAAGAATTAAAATTTTTCTTCCATAGAAAAATAGAAAATATAATAGATGATGCTTACAGTTGATAACTCAATAAATAGTAGTATTAGTGTGTTACTTAAAATATGGGAAAGAATACCAGAAAAGGCAGCCTAAAATACTGAATATGGTTGCCTCTGTGGAGCAAGACTAGGGGCTGATGTTGCGTGGGAACCTACATGAGATTGCTAACATTTTGTTTTAAGTTTTATAACAAAACTTCAATCAGTCTAGACAAAAGCCTGCCCCATTACTCTTTTCTTCCCTCCTTCCCACCTTTCCTCCCCACTTCCCGGAGGAACTTCATTAATCCATTAGGTTTAACCTCTCTTTAACTTCCTGACAAGTTACATTTATAAACTCCATTTGTTTTTGCCTTCTCATCAAGCCAAACCAACACCCCCAGAAAAAAAAAATACAGGTACGTCGCTTCTCACTATGTACACGTGTTAGTCTTGTTAAAATAAAATTATTTAAAAGTTTATCCCACATCACAGACTATAGGGAGAAAATGGAAGCAAGGAAACATCTTGAGTATTTCACTTTCCTGATAAAAACATATAATCCCTTAGCTTCAGCTTTATTTTTTGTTGTTGTTGTACTTTGTAGCTTTGTTACTCAACTAGGAGATGGAAATTACAGAATTTATTAATCTGCTTCATTAACAGGCTTGGTATTTTACCACTTTGGCCAGACTTGGGATCCTGCCATCACTGAGTTTTCTCTCTCTCTGTTAAAGCTTCTCTTCCATTCGCAAAGATACCTGCAATGTGAAAAGAGGGAATTGAAATTCTAGTCATGTTTCTCCTCGGTTCAGTCTGATTTTCAGAAATTGCTGTAAATCAGTGTCACTGAAAATTGGCCTTTTTTTTTTTCTGGGGGTGTTGGTTTGGCTTGATGAGAAGGCAAAAACAAATGGAGTTTATAAATGTAACTAATCAGGAAGTTAAAGAGAGGTTAAACCTAATGACTTAATCAAGTTCCTCTGGGAACTGGGGAGAAAAGGTGGGAGGGAGGGAAGAAAGGAGTAATGGGGCAGGCTTTTGTCTAGACTGATTGAATAAGCCCTTCCGTGGAGTCAGCTCTGAGTGTCTGAGACTTTTTCCCCTCTCTCTTCCCGTCTGTCCTTTCTTGTGGTGGTATGGAGAGCTACCCAAAAGTAGCAGCCTGCTGTGCTGAGTGGAGAGGAGGTACCAGCTGCTGGAAGACGTTGGCTTTGATTTCTACTCTGCCTCTTACTATAGTTGTGTAACCTTAGAGAAGTGCCTTTACTCTTTGAGCTGATGTCAAGCCCATCTATAAAATTGGGGTGAAGATTCCAATTTTCCAACATTGTAAACCTTTCAAAGGCCAACAGAGATCATATTGCTGAATGCAGAGCTGGAGGCGGAGATGGAGAGGGGAGATTGGCCAGCACCTGCAAAGGCCTTGAGGCAAGATGGGCAAAGTTGACAGTAAGTTTAGATGAAACGGGTAATCTGGGGTCAAAATAGCAAAAATCAGTGTAGTTCACATTAAGGATGTTCATCTTTATCTTGAGAGCTGTGAGAAGACCTTGAACTGTTTTAAAACTGACAAAGAGGCTGGCGATGGTCAGGTTTGTCGTTTGAGATCATTCTTGTGAAGAAAATGTCCAGGGTTCCACGTGTCTTTTGCATCTTGGTGGCTCTCACATCTTTAGCTCGGGCTCACGCCTTTATTCCAAGTTTCATAGATGTATATTCAGCTGTCTATAGGACAACTCTCATGATTACTCCCCTAGCACTCAAACCCAGAATGTACCGAAATGAACTGTTGATCTTCCTCCCCAAACCTGACTCTCCCTCACTGTCCCCTCCACACTGTATTTCTTTTAAATGTAAACTGTAGCAGAAACTGCTAATCGCCTCTTCCTTCTCCCTTAGTAATAGAATCTTGGGCAATATACCTAGCAAAACACTATGTTTCTACATTTCCCAGACAGTCCCACAGCTGGAAGTGACTGAGTTCTAGCTGATGAGATGTAAGTGGAAGCTTTCCTTTTAAGATAGCTCTCTAAAGGGGCTCCATTTTGCACTTCCTCTTATTCTCTTTCTTATACCCTGAAACATAGGTGGGATGGCTGGAACTCCTGCAGGTACTTTGGACCCTGAGGTTAGAACGAATATGGCAGAGTGGTTGAATAGATAGAACCAAGTATTGAAGAGCTTCCAAAAGGCTTGGACTATCTACCTTCAGATGACTTTTACCTGAGGGAAAAACAAATTCTTCCTGCTGTTTAAGTCATTATAATTGGGTTTCTTGTTCGTCACAGCTGAAACTAATCCTAAATGTTATAGAATTCTGGGACTCCTTCCCTAAATCTACTCTTAAGTTCTGAGTTCTGGCTATCTCTCCAACACATCTCTTTCTTTCATCCTTGTCTGAGCCACTGGGGTGATTGTAACAACCTCCTCACTGCCCCTTTGCTTTCAAGCTCCTCCCCACCAATGCCCAAGCTCAAAGAGTTTCTACCTTTTAGTTAAAAAGACATTCTAGAACTCAGTTATGACTCTGCTACTTCTGGGGGAATCATGGAATTAGGGGCACTGAAAATGTAGAGCTTAAAGGTCCTTATAGGTCATTTAGTTCTGAATTTCTTACTTGTTGGTTTGGCTTGATTAAAAAAAAAAAAGCAAATGGGGGTTTCCATGGGCCTCTTGTGATTATATATAAAGTATTCCAAATATAAAATAATGGGTTCACATGTAAGCCCAGCACTTTCAGAGGTTGAGGTGGGGGGATCGCTTGAAGTCCGGAGTTTGAGACCAGCCTGGCCAACATGGTGAAATCTCATCTATACTAAAAATACAAAAATTAGCTGGGAGTGGTGGTGGGTGCTTGTAATCCCAGGTCCTCAGGAGGCTGAGGCAGGAAAATCACTTGAACCTGGGAGGCAGAGATTGCAGTGAACTGAGACTGTGCCACTGTACTCCAGCCTGGGCCACAGAGTGAGATTCCGTCTCAAAATATATATATCTATATCTATATATCTGCATCTGTCTATCAAAGTGGACCTCTCTGGAGAAGATGCAGAGTTTTCAGCAGATTCTCACAGGCATTCACCAAAAATTAAGAATCTGGCAAGTCTATCTTTCTCATTTTATAGATGGGGAAACTGAGGCACACAGCAGTTAAGTGATATGTCCAAGGTCACAAAGAGACTCAGTGACAGAGCTGGAACACAGACTAGTGCTCTCTTCTCCATGTAAGTGTGGCCAACTGACAGTCAATGCGGATGCTGAGACCTCGTATTTCTCTCCTTGAGGACTGGGTGTCTGTTTTTACTCAGTCTACTCTGATTGGACCCACACTGATGAAGGCTGGAATGTAATTAGTACCAGTGAATACCCAAAGCCTTAAGAGAGTTATTAATTATATACATTTCTGTTTACAGGAGAATAATACTGTTAGCTTCATTAAGCACCATTATCAATGAATGATCTAATAGTTTCAACATAATGAAACTGATACATTTCAGAGGAATGGAAGGAAATATTACACACTGCAAATTGGATTATTCTGCTAGGAAGTCTGAGGCAGTGATAATAATTGTTCTGATAATCCTCACATCTAATTGGTACTGTGCTTTACAGTTTACATGTCTGTGGAGGTTGAATCAACTTCATCTTGGGTGCTAATCTGCCATGTTAGTTTCTGATTAACCTGTTCCAGGAAGGCCTCTGAGATTTCCAGTTTATCTGTTGTTATTTGTGTAAGAGTACTGTACTTACTATAAGTCCTGCCCTTAAGGCAATTTCTTTTTTTTTTTTTTATTTTGAGACGGAGTCTCTCTGTGTTGCCTAGACTGAAGTGCAGAGGCATGATCTCGACTCACTGCAACCTCTGCCTCCCAGGTTCAAGTGATTCTCCTGCCTCAGCTTCCCAAGTAGCTGCGACTATAGGCGTGTGCCACCACGTCCAGCTAATTTTTGTGTTTTTAGTAGAGATGGGGTTTTACCATGTTGGTCAGGATGATCTCGATCTCTTGACCTTGTGATCTGCCCACTTTGGCCTCCCACAGTGCTGAGATTACAGGCGTGAGCCACCGTGCCCGGCCCTCAGGGCAATTTCTTACCAATTCTCTGTGAAACATGTGTGCCTCTCCCCTAGGGTATATAATCTCTGGGTCTGGAGGTTAATGGTGCTGCAGGGATCCACCATCTTGTCTTGCCACCACCCAAGACACAGGCATGGCTTCTGTTCCTAAGCCCCTATTACATATTTCTTCCTAAGAAACTGGATTTGTCAGCCTCTTTCTTCAGCTTCTCAGCTTCCTCAGACTTTGGGGTAGGTTTGCATAGGCCTGTCCAAGGCAAAACAGTATTATTTTCACATACCTGATTGTCTTGTTTCATTCTTCCAGAAATTCGGAGAGGGCAGAGAAAACAGTGTACTAGTTAAGAATATTTTGGTTGCAAGCAACAGAAAAATCCAACCTCAACTAGGAAGGACAAAAGAAATGGGAAGAGGGGTCAATGAGATGATTGTTGGCTCACATAACTGAATTGCCCTGTAATATTCTGATTCAGGAATGGTTTGATCCAGGGGTTTGTGCTACCATTAAGGCTCTGGCTTTGTTCCTGGATGATTCTCTTCAGTTGCCTTCTTAGCATCCTCTTCAGATTGACTCTTCCATAGTGCAATAGGAGGAGCCGCCTCATAAGTCTTACATCACACCACGAAGAGCAGACAGATGCTTCTGGTAGGTCTTTTGAAAGATAGTGCACTTATCTGTCCCAGAAATCTCAGAAAACCTTCTCACGTGTCACATTAGTGTGAACTAGGTCAGATGCCCATCCTTCAACCAAACCACAGTGGACAAAGGATAGTATGCACTTATTGGCTTAAGCCAATCCAGACCTGCTGCAGAGCTGAGGGCGAGATCAATCCCACTGAAAACAACAGAGCTGAAGATGCCGAGGGCATGTAGTTACCTATGGAAAATGTAAGTGCATGATAGGAAGGGGGGAAATGATCTAGGGAAACAATACAATATTCTATCACACGGTGGTTCAGAAAAATTAAAAGGTACCTCAGAGTCACAAGAATTATGACTGGTGGGACCAAAATATAAATTTTTTTGTTTCAAATCTTCTACCATGAACATGAGCCTTCCTTAGAAAACTGAAGGATTTTCCCGCCATCATCATATGTATCTACCATCTCTGTTCTTAGAAAAGCACTGGAAAACCCCTGATATCACTCTGAGCCAGGAACTTCCTGTCCATGCATGCCTACTGAAGACATAGAGCTCAAACTCCAGATAATAGAGGAAATGAGACTAGTTGCCATTGTCCTTCAAGCATAGAAATTCCCTCCAAGGCCAGGCATGGTTGCTCACGCCTGTAATCCAGTACTTGGGGAGGCCGAGGTGGGTGGATCACTTGAGCTCAGGAGTTTAGGACCATCCTGGCCAACATGGCAAAACCTTGTCTCCACAAAAATTAGCCAGGTGCGGTGGTGTGTGCCTGTAGTCCCAGCTACTTGGGAGGCTGTCCCTGGAGAATCACTTGAGCTTGGGAGGCAGAGGTTGTAGTGAGCCGAGATCGTGCCCATTGCAACCTGCCTGGACTATGGAAGTGAAGTCCTCTCCAAAAAAAATAAAGAAAAGAAAAAGAAATTCCCACCAATGTTGTCATGGGAAATAGCTTGACAGAAGCAAATCTCAGTTATTTTTTTCACAGCCTCCACCCTTCAAGTTGAGATTTAAAGTAGGCAAGTCCATTCCTCACATCACAGATCAAATCACCATAATGATGACCTCCCCAGTCATGCTGCTTTCCCCAAGATTCCAATTCACTTTAAAAAGAATCATCTCCAACTATGATGCCTGGAACTGGCCAACAGTACCTCTAGCTACATGTCCTGAGTTCCTCTGTGCTATGGACCATGTACCAAAGTACTTCCAACAGTTTAAATCAGGAATCGCCCTCACTGTTTCCCAGGTGATGAGAGCCTCTGAGAGGTGAGATTACACATCCTAAGTGAGCAGCTGGGGAGAGGCAGTGTCAGGACAGTATCCCCTGTGCTGAGTTCTATCTTCCCCGCTAGACTGAAGCTTTGTGAGGATTTTATTCACTTCAAGTCTGGATCTCCTGGGGCAACCAGATTGTGCCCTTGATGTGAGATTGTTGTCAAAACAAGAGGGATCATTTATTGAGAACTTACTGGGTGTGAAGACTTGTGCTAAAAGGATTTTATGTATTTTGAGTGATTTAATTATTTTCCCAGCCACCCCATGAGGTAGGTAATATGAGTATCTCTATTTTATGAATGAGGACACTGACTCAGAGAACTACAGTAGCTCCTCCAAAAATTACTCAACTAGCAAACGTTGCAGGTAGGATTTCAGTCCATGTCTGTGATTCTTACATGCCATGCTGCGAAGCTAACCAGGTGCCCAGTGCAAGAAGAACACCTCCTGGTCGCATTGGGAAGCATGAGGAAGACAGTAGTAGATTGCACAGTTCTCTCCTGCCTGGATTTGACAGCAGAACTCCCTTTCCTGTCGTCCATCGCTCATATCCAGGAAGGAAAGCCTTGATTGAAAGACTTGTCCAAGAATACAGCTTTAACAGGGCCACCTGCTCAGGACACAGTAAGCAGCGACAGGAAACATCTGCTTTGGAAACGCCGGGGCTTCTGTTGATTGAAATGTACACACAGAAAAGCCGTCTTCCAGTCTGGGAGAAATTCTGAGCTGAAGAGATTGTGGTATTATCGGCCACACCCTGAAGAGCTGGAAGTGGGAGAACTCCTGGGTGGTAGAGGAGCAGATCCCAGGCCAGCGGGGGTCCTCTTGGTAATAATAACAATCGCTGATAAATATCCTTTCACGAAGAAGCTTGGAGGGACCCCTGGGGTGTTTCAAATGGGTAATCGAATTCCTGCTGGGAGGGGAACAAGGATGTCTTGGTTCACCCCACTTTGGGGAGTGGTCTCGATGTAAATTTAATGTGGAAATGTCAGACCCACAGGGCATTTTTGTTTTTGTTTATTCATTTGTTTGTTTGTTGTTGTTGTTTTTGAGATGGAATCTTGCTCTGTTGCCCAGGCTGGAGTGCAGTGGCACAGTCTTGGCTCACTGTAATCTCCGCCTCCCAGGTTCAAACAAAATGATTCTACTGCCTCCTGAGTAGCTGAGATTATAGACATGTGCCACCACACCTGGCTAATCTTTGTATTTTTAGTAGAAACAGGGTTTCACCATGTTGGCCAAGCTGGTCTGGAACTCCTGATCTCAAGTGATCCACCTACATTGGCCTCCCAAAGTGCTAGGATTACAGGCATGAGCCATGGTGCCCGGCCCCATAAGGCATTTTCATTTGTGTGTGTGCATACAGATGTGCATATGTATGCGTTCATATCAGAAAGACTGCTCATTTAATGTGAGAATTTATCACAAGATTCCCTGAAGCCCTGATTTCTACCCTGGGTAGTTCAAATAGAATTTGGATTACAAAATCCATTTTGGTTGATTTATCTATAAGCTTTCTGTAATATATGTACTGAGAGAACTTAGACCTTCTTCCTCCCCTTCTCCCTTTTCTTTCTTTTCCTGTATCTTTTCTTTTCTTCTCTCCTTTATTCCATTCTGTTACTAAACAAATTTTAGTTGAGCTGCCAGTGCTGGGTACCAGGTACACAAAGATAGATAAGACACAGTCTGGAGCCGAGCTGGCAACTACAGCAGTGGTTTTCAAATAGGAGTGATTTCCCTTTACACCTAAGGGATGCTAGGCAATGCCTGGAGACCTGCTTGGATGTCACAAGAGGAGTAGGTGCTGCTGGTATTTGGTGGGTGGAGGTCAGTGTATCCGTCTGTTCTCACACGGCTAATAAAGACATATCTGAAACTGGGTGATTTATAAAGGGAAGAGGTTTAATTAACTCACAGTTCCACATGGCTGGGGAGGCCTCACAATCATGGTGGAAGATGAAGGGGAAGCAAGACATGCTTTACAGGGCAGCAGGCAAGAGAGCATGTGTAGCGGAACTCCCCTTTATAAAACCATCAAATCTCGTGAGCCTTCTTCACTATCACAAGAACAGTATGGGAAAGACCGGCTATCCCTATGATTCAATTACCTCCCACTGGGTCCCTCCTCCAACCCGTGGGAATGATGGGAGCCACGATTCAAGATGAGATTTGGGGGGGGACACGGCCAAACCATGTCAGTCAATGATGCTCCTCAGCATTCTGCAGTATCCAGGACAGCCCCACCACTCCTACAAAGAGTTATCTGGCCCACAGCATCAGTAAATGTTGAGGATGAGAAATCTGATCTCGAATATGGTAGAAAGAATTGGACTTCACTGAATTCAGTCCTGGCTCTCTCTATCTCTGGCAGAGACCTTGAGTAAGTCCCTCAATCTTTCAGAGTCTCAGTTTTCCATGTGTGAGAAGGGACAAAGAATGATTACTGCTTTGTAATGATGGAGAGGGTGGGCATCAATCATGCCCTTTAGTACCCGGTAGATACTTAAGAAACAATAGCCATTGGGCATATCTTAGCCCAGGCTTCTAGGGTCTAATATCTACCACTGGGTTCTCCTGAAGATAAATTCCAAATAAATTCTTCTTATTCTAAGAGGAAGCCAAAGAGAATATCATGCTCTCTTCCCTTCCTGGCATCATCACCACCTGTAGCTATAGCTTTATTTGTGCATTTAATTAATGCCTCTCTCCCCAACCTACTGTAGACCATAAAGTCTTTGAGGGCAGAGACTGTGTCCTCCATTGTCCCTTCCTATATTTCCAGCACCCAGCACAGTGTCTGGCCAGATAGTGTCAGGTCAAGAAAATTGAAGCTAGACTGCCTGAGTCGAAGTCTTAGCTTCTTTCACTCACTAGCTATGTGACCTCAGGCAAGTTATTCCAATTTTCTGTGTCTCATTTTCTTCATTGACCAAATGGGAAATATTCTGTACTGCAAAAAGGTGCAGTGAGAGTCAAATAAGCTACTATACGTCTGGAGTCTGGCACCCAGTATGTGTTTATAAGGGTTAGTTATTATTATTGGCATTATTACTTTATTATTTTTACTTTAATTAGTGAATACCGCTCTGCTGCAGGATGCCAGAACCCGGGGGTGGGCCTGTCTTTGTCTTTGGGGAGAATTATTTCTGCGAATTATTTGGAGAAAGACCTGAGTTTGCAGAGAAGCTGGTAGCTCATCTAAGCAGAAAAGTAGAAGTCAAAGTGATTTCTTGGAGGAGACTCACGGGGGCCTCCTGGGTCACCAAACAGCCTTCTCTCTCACCTGGAAGATATAGGAATTGATTTGAAGCTTGTCCCATCTGAAGAGGTCAGTGCATGTTGTCGAGGATGCTTTTGGTCTTTGGTCCGGAGAGGAAGTGATTCATGATGATTTGCTTTTCCAGGGAGCCAGGGAGATCCAGTGGAGATGCAGGCTGGGGTCCAGGGACCTGCAGGTTTACATTGTTTCCCTGCGGCAGGAAAGGAGGAAAATCAAGGAGCCAGTAGGAGCTGGTGAATGAGGATAGGAGACCCACAGAGAGCCGAAGTGGGGAGCCACGGGGATTGAGAATAAAGGGCAAGGAAGTAGAGAGGATCAGAGAGGGACAGAGAAAGGTTTATTTCTTTATTTTTTATTTTTACTATTTTCAAGACAGACCCTCACTCTGTCATCTAGGCTGCAGTACGGTGGTGTGATCTCAGCTCACTATAACCTCTGCCTCCCCAGCTCAAGTGATTCTCCTGCCTCGGCCTCCCAAGTATCTGGGATTATAGGTGTGTGCCACCACGCCCAGCTAATTTTTGTATTTTTGGTAGAGACGGGGTTTCACCATGTTGGTCAGGCTGGTCTCAAACTCCTGGCCTTGTGATCCTCCCGCCTTGGCCTCCCAAAGTGCTGGAATTACAGGCATGAACCATTGTGCCCCACCTCTGACACACAGGGGTTTAGAGCTAAGAAGATCAAAAGCAATAACAGCAACAGCAACAGTAATGACAGCTACCACCAATAGGGCTCTGCTGTGGAAGACGTATTTGTGTCCTCCTCAAATCCATATGTTGAAATCCTAACCCCCAAGGTGATGGTATTAGCAGGCAGAACTTTTGCGAGGTGATTAGGGTATGAGAGCAGGACCTTCATGAATGGGATTAGTGCCCTTATAAAAGAGGCCCAAGAGAGGTCTCTTGCCCTCTTCTGCCACATGAGGACACAGCAAGAAGACAGCTGTCCATCTATGCACCAGAAGCGGGCGGACCCTCACTTGACACCGAATCTACCAGTGCCCTGATTTGGACCTGCCAGCCTCCAAAACTGTGAGCCTGAACAGACTAAGAAAAGTGCCTACTATGTGCTAGATGCTTTATACACCAAAGCCCATTCAGTGCTCATCGTGACCCTATGAGGCAGCATAACCCATGCACGTCAAGCCTCCTCTACCTGTGAATGCTTAAAAAAAAAGGTCACGGGTGGGTTCGGTGGCTCACGCTCTGTAATCCCAGCACTTTAGGGGGCTGAGGTGGGCCATTCATGTGAGCCCAGGAGTTTCAGACCAGCCTGGCCGACATGGCAAAACCTCATCCCTACAAAAATTACAAAAATTAGCCAGGTGTGGTGGCACATGCCTGTGGTCCCAGCTACTTGGGAGGATAAGGTGGGACTCGGAGAGGTCGAGGCTGCAGTGGGCCCTGATTGCATAATTGCACTCCAGCCTGGGCAACAGAGTGAGACCTTGTCCCCCTCAAAAATAATAAATGAACAAAAAATTTAAAAAGGTCACATTGCCTATATCCATTAATTCAGTCATTTATCAAATATTTTTTGAATGGAACATCTAACACATGGCAGGCACTGTTCTAGGCACTAGGGATGTAGCAGGAAAGGAGACAGACCACAGTCCATATTCCGTGCCTTCATGGAGCTGACGTGCCCGCGGGTTGGGGGGTAGGACAGCAACGAATTAACAATTGTGTCTGGGATGTCAGATGAGGAGGAGAGCTATGTGGAAATCAAAGCACGGAATGGGGATGGCGAGTGCAGGGGTAGAGTGAGGTTGCAACTTCGAGAAGTTTGGTCAAGAAGTCTTCCTGGGGCGGGCGCGGTGGCTCATGCCTGTAATCCCATCTCTTAGGGAGGCAGAGGCTGGAGGATAGCTTGAGCCCAGGAGTTCGAGACTTGCCTAGGCAATATCGCTAGACCCTGTTCTCCACAAAAAAAGGGCGGGGGAAGAGAAGTCCTGAAAAGGTAACTTGAAAAGTTACCTAAAAAGGTAACATTTGAGCAAAGATCTGAAAAAGGCAGAAAGTGAGCCATCTGCATGTTTTGAAGAAAAGTACAATGGCAAGAGAGAGCAGCTAGTGCAAAGGCCCTGGGGCAGAGCATGTCTGCTGTGTTTGGGGGAACAAGGAGGCTGGTGTGCAGCAGCAGAGGGAATGAGGGGGGAGAATAATTAGAGGTGGGACAGAGGAGGTCCAGGGTGTGGGGTCCTGTGGGCCTATGGCCAATGTAAGGAGTCAGCTTTGATTCTGAAAGAAATGTGGAATCTTGAGCAGGGAAGTGATGTGACTTGACATAGGTTTTAACAATCTCTGTGGCTGCTGTGTTGACAAAAGTTTGTGAGGGGAAAGAAAGGAAGTAGGGAGGCCAATTAGGAAGCTCCTGCAAGGACCCAGGTGAGAGATGATAGCAGCCCAGACCAGGTAGTAAGAGTCGAGCTGGTGAGAGGTGATGGATGCTGTATCCAGGGTGGGTTGGCACGAGTCCCAACCTACTTATGCAGGAAGGAAAGCTCCCATCCTGCCCCACTCATGTTCCCTCCAGCTCTCACATGTGCCCAGCAGCCTGAAAGGCAAATGCATTCACTCACAGCATCAGGCTGTCCTGTTCTCCTCTTCTGGCTCCACATGTCTTCAACCGGTGAAGCCACTTGGAGTGAGGACACTGTCATCAAGGAGCTCATGGACACCGATGTCCATGCCAGGCAGCTACCTCCTGGTGCTTCAAAGCTTCTGGTCTTGGGGCTGCCAGGATGGCACCATGCCCATGCAGTGGTGAGAAGAAAGGCTATTCCTTCTTTGGACCATACTTTGCTACCTGGGCCCCAAGGCTATCCTGCGTGTGCCCCACACAGCACAAAGACTTTCATGAGCATTCCCATCAGCTTCTGATCCTCACTCCCTCTTGCCGTAGGAGCTGACTCCAACCTCAGTTTCCTTGGGGGACCAGACTCCTCGCCATCTTCTCCTTCTTTCTTCCTGCTTCCCAGGCTGGAAAACTAAAAAATGTCCAGAGGACCGCCCTGAGTGTGTGTGTGTGTGAGAGAGAGAGAGACAGAGAGAGATGAGAGGAAGAGAGAGAGAGAGAGAGAGAGAGAGAGAAAGAGAGAGACAGACGCTGAAATAAGCAGGTGTGAGGGTGTGAAGGGAAGCAGCTTAGGTTGATGTTATCATCCCAGTTTTCCTGGTGAATCAATGGAAACTCAGATAGGTTAAGTGATTTGTCAAAGCCATCTCTTTTGCATTAAAACCCCCCAGTAGTCTCTTTTCCTCTACAATGTGAAGACTCCAAGCCCCTTTTCCTCCTTTTTAAAACACAAAATGATTTGATAGTGAAACAAAAATTTCAAAATTGGAATATTCGTATTTAAAATCTTGTACCTTCTTCAGTGGCTGTATCTGTAGTAGCCAATTAAGCAGTCATTCAACAAACATTTATTGAGTGCCTAACAGATACCAGGCCAAGAAGCTCAAGTAAGAGTAAGGAGGTAAGTCCTATTTCCCTTTGGCTATCTGGAGAGAATTCTAGACTACTCCTTAAAAGGAAGGAACAGGGCCAGAAATGGGACTTAATCCTCGCCTCATTGTTGTGAGTGGTAGAATGATAGCACGAAGGCAGCGTTGCAAGGTCAGGCAAAGTGGGTTCAAATCTCATGTTCACCAGTGACAACCTGGGTGACTCCTAGTGCCTCAGGTTCCTTTAGCCTTGAACTGATGGGGCCAGGGTTTGACACAGGGTAAGCACTTGACAGATGACCGCTACCATTGCTGGGCAGGCAATGGAGCTTCAATACAGACAGAAACAAACTGAGCCCTTTTTGCCTGCAGTTATGCTTTGAAAGAGGAAAAAACTTGCCAGTATCTGGGTATGAAATAGTCATTGGTCCCCAAAGAGTTAACAGAGTTCCTCAAATCACCTGCTTCCTTCAGCATCCCAAAGGTTTTCTAACTATGGGAAGGTAACACGTTTCATGTTTGCCAAACACTTGCAATTTCACTTTTCTATGGCTTCCAACAAGGGCAACACCTGCCCTTCTTCACCCTCAATGCTTGTGGAGGATGAAGTCTAACACTGCAGATACTTTTCTGGGTGATTAGATGGATCATGTTATCCAGAATAAGGAATTAAGGTCCATGGTGGGGGTAGGGAGAGAGGGGGTGTTGGTGAGTGTGTGAGATGAGAGGATAAAATAATATTTGAAATCCTGGTAAACTGGGGAGGAATATTTGGTCACCAGCCTTTTGTCCACTTATTATATTGGAGCTCCCTGGAAATTTGGGGATCTTGATCCATTATCTCAGTAGACTGTAAACTCTGCTGAAGGTGAGGATCATGCCTCGGTAAACTTTTCCACATAGGACCTTGAAAATAGTAAGAAGCTGTTAATACTAACAGCTAATGTTTATTGAGTACTTGCCCTATCCCAGGAACCTCGATAAGTGTTTCATAATGACATTAGCAAATTCTCAAAAGAAAAAAAAAACAACTATTAATAGAAAACAGTGCTATTATTAGTTATTATTTTAAGATTATTATTACCATTTTATAGACGATAAAATTGAGGCTCAAAGATATTGACTAATAAGCCTAAAGTCACAGAGCTCGTTTTTTTCTCTTTTAAGACAGGATTTGTTCTGTTGCCCAGGCTGGAGTACAGTGGTGCCATCTTGGCTGATAGAGTCTAGACCTCCTGGGCTCATGTAATCCTCCCTCCTTGGCTTCCCAAGTAGCTGGGACAGGCATGCACCACTATGCCAGGTTAATTTGTTAAAAATTTTTTTGTAGAGACAGGGTCTTACTATATTTCTCAGGCTGGTCTTGAACTCCTGAGCTCCAGTGATCCTTTGGCCTCAGCCTCCCCAAGTTCTAGGATTATAGGCATGAGCCTCTGCACCCAGCCTCACAGAGCTACTAAATGATAAGAGTGGGGATTTGAATCCAGGTATATAAGATTTCATTCTGCCATGCTGACCTCAGAATCAATCAGGTATGGGTCAAAACTTCAGCCTTGTCTTACCAGCTGTGTGCCCTTGCGCAAGTCACTTAAACTTTCTGAGCCTTAGTCCTCCCATCTTTGAAACAGGAATAAGAAGAACATTCTCATGGAGTTGTTGTGAGATTGAAAAACAATTACATAAAGTACCTGACATTGTGTGGGCAACTCCAAAATATGAGATCCCTTCTAACTCTTAATAAAACTTTATTGAAAGAATAAAAAAATTTCCTCCCTCTCAGCCTGCAGAGGGTTAACTTAGAACCTTAGGGTGTCAGCATTTCTCTGATCTTGGCACCAATTATGTAGAGAAATCATTTTGCCTCTGACACATATAATGAAAACAATTGTACAGAAATGGAATTTATCATGCTATATGTTATGAGTGGCTTTTTTTTTAAGACTACCTCAATTTCCCCCACTTTTCTTTTATTTCCCCCCCTTCTTGCCAGATAATCAAATACAAAAGTTGTATTAACCTCCCAACCACTTCAATTAAAATGCTCATCCAAAATTTGAAAACAATTAAAAAACCCATTATCTCAGATTTAACGTTCTCTGATTCTGTGTCTATTTTCTGCTACAGCATAAATGGCAGGTAACATTATCACAGTAGGTGCCTTCTAGAAAGCAATGTCTCATTCTCTGCCTGTCGGTCCCGCGGCTGCTCTCTCGGCACCGGTCTTATTAAAACCCACACACCCTGGTGTACTTTTGTCATGTCCAAATGCACCGAAATAATTGATTGTTTTAATGAGCTCTCCATCTGTCTCATTTTCCTCTGTCTTTCTCTACTCCGTAACTGGTTTTAGTGAGAGGAAAGGACAGACTCTACTCTTGGGAGGTCACAGACTGAAAGAGGGGAGGATCTCTGGCTTGGATCTGCTGCCCAGACGTTCTGCATTTCCTGGTGAAATTAGAAATGACTTTCCCAGGCTGGGTACAATGGCTCACGCCTGTAATCCCAGCACTTTGGGAGGCTGAGACAGACGGATCACTTGAGGTCAGGAGTTCCAGACCAGCCTGGCCAACATGGTGAAAACACATCTCTACTAAAAATGCAAAAATTAACCATGTATGGTGGCATGCGCCTATAGTACCAGCTACTTGGAAGGCTGAGGCAGGAGAATTGCTTGAACCCAGGAGACAGAGGTTGCAGTGAGCTGAGATCATGCCACTGTGCTCCAGCCTGGGCAACAGCGTGAGACTCCATCTCAAGAAAAAAAAAAAAAAAAAGATTTTCCCAAAGAAGTGGATGCGGGGGTGGGGTGTGGGGAAAAAAGAAACTATTTTCTCAAAGAAGAGCATGCAGGAAAAGTGTCAGGTGCTGTACCAGCTACTCTGGAGGCCGAGGCAGGAGAATCGCTTGAACCCAGGAGGTGGAGGTTGCAGTGAGCTGAGATCACGACACAGCACTCCCGCCTGAGCAACAGAGCGAGACTCAATCTCAAAAAAAAAAAATGAATTTCCCAAAGAAGAGCATGCAGAGAAAAGTGTTGGGTGCTGTGGTGGCTGCAAAGAGCACAGACCCCTCAGCTTAGTCCAAGAAAAAGAAAACTCTGTAGTCAGTCCTTGAGATAAAAAGAGGACACCTAATCACTTCAGTTTGGGACGGCAACCAGGGATTGAGTGCCTACTGTACATCAGCCATTATGCCAGACGGTAGAAATGTGATCTTCAGGGTCTGGCAGAATCAATCAAAAAACTCCTCGGGTCAGATACATTCACATACTACTGGTAGGAATATAAATTTTTACCCTTCCTGGAGCATAATTGAACAATATGTATAAGAGATTTAAGAGATGAGCATGCCCATTGACCCAGCAATTGGCCTTCTAATAATTTATGATAAGGGGATAATCACTTATGTGTGCAAAGATTTAGCTGCAGCTGTGTTCACTGCAACATTATTTACAAAAGCAAAGAAAAAAAAATCATTGAAAAGCCTAATTGTTCAACAACAGGAACTATATAAATTCATGATGACACATCCTTAGGATGGAATACTAGAAAATCATTTAAAAGAATATTAGAGGAGAATATTTATTGACATGCACAACACTCAATTGTACATTTTTTTTTTTTTTTGAGATGGAGTCTCACTCCGTCACCCAGGCTGGAGTGCAGTAGCATGATCTCGGCTCACCGCAACCTCCAACTCCCGGGTTCAAGTAATTCTCCTGCTTCAGCCACCCAAGTAGCTGGGATTACAGGCAAGTGCCACCACGCCTGCCTAATTTTTGTATTTTCAGTGGAAGAAGGGTTTTACCATGTTGGTCAGGCTGGTCTTGAACTCCCAACTTCAAGTGATCCTACCACCTTGGCCTCCTAAAGTGCTGAGAAATGATACATTGCTAATGTACAGTAAACAAATAAAGTACCTAACAGATAGTATGATCTAAGTTTTCTGAAAAAAAAAATTATGTCTGTGATTACATGGGAAAAAGAAGGAAATGCACTATTCTGGGAAGACAAGAATCTGTGTTATATTTAGATTCTTCTCTGGGGTTCTGATTTTTTTCCCTGTGATAATGTATTACTTGTTATTTTCAAAACAGAAAAAGCTGTTTTGAAAAGAGATAGCTGTAAACAGGAGCCAAAAATGAAATGGAAGCTGTTGGGAATTAAGCAGGTTTGGGGACTAGCTGGGCTCTCTCCTGGCATGACGGCTTTCCTCCATGGGTCCATTCTACTCTTTCTACCTACTGGGTGTGTTAGGACATTCTTGTGTTCCCGTAAAGGAATACCTGAATCTGAGAAACTTACAAAGAAAAGAGGTTTCATTGGCTCACAGTTCTGCAGGCTATACAGGAAGCATGGCTGGCATCTGCTTAGGTTTTGGGTGACCTCAGGAAGCTTACAATCATGGCAGAAGGTGAAGAGGGAGCTGACATATCACACGGTAAGAACAGGAGCAAGAGAGCAAGGGGAGATGCCATACACTTTTAAACAACCAGATCTCACAAGAACGCACTCACTATTGCAAAGACAGCAGCAAGGGGATGAGGTTGAACCATTCACAAGAAGTTCACCCCCCATGGTCCACTCACCTCCCATCAGGCCTCACCTCTAATACTGGGGACTACATTTCTATCTGAGATTTAGGGGCATGAACATTTAAAACCTTTCATTGCTTACTCATGGTTCTGCTGCCTCTAAACCTCTCCTGGTCTATCAGAGCCTCTCCAGCCAGAAGTCAACCTCATGACTTTGCTACTTCAGTGCCAAAGTGTGACTATTTTGGTCTCTGGGTATATTTAGTTCTCTGGATATGCTATACATAGTCCAAATTTCCAGAAGAGAGAGACTTCTCTCTTCTTTACCAGACCCAGGCATATGTCACTGGCTGGATCAGACCTTATTTGGCAGGTATCTAATCAGGTGTGGTCCAATCAATAGTGGGCCAGAGTCAAGGGTTACTGGGCTCATCTCTTAACCAGGGTATGGAGGTGGAGCATTTCCCTTTAGGAGGCTCTGTGGTTGGGCAGGCCCCGTGATAGACATCTTCAGCACAACAGTCCAGTCAAATAATTTAAATAATTCAGGGCCCAACTATCTGCATGGAAACCAGATCTCAACTCTTTGTTCTCAGCTTTGATCAACTAAATTAGGCCACTGTTGATTCTTACTGATTTGGGGGCTGGCATCACAGCTCACACAGTTTTGGGGGGCAGGGTATTAGGCCTATCCAACTCAAATATATAACGAATCTAAGCTTTATTCAGGTTATAGATGCAGGCAAGGCAAAATCAAAGTTAGATCATTGTCAGAAGAGTTGGATCAGTATAGCAGAGCGTGTTAATGATAATAACAGCTATCACTTTTCATACAATAGCATATAATTTACTAACTGCCAGGCACTGAGCTTCACAGGTGTCATTCTAGTGACTCCTCAAACAACCTTTTTATCAATTAAGTACTATTACAATTCCCATGTCATAGATAAGGAAACTGAAGATTAGGGAATTTAAGTAACTTTTCCCCAGGTCACACATGACTAGAAGGTCACTGGGTTAGAATTCAAACCCAATCCTTTTGTAATCCCAGATCCTGTGGGCTTTACTGCCTCCCAATACTACCCAAATATTTTCTGTCCAAATCCCTTATTTTGGAACAATTAAAAAGAATCATCATCACTTCTAGCCATTCTCTGGCATTTTATCTAGAGCAGGATAAGACTCTGGCTCAGTCTGTCCCAGGTCAGACAAGTTATGTAACTATAATAATTGGAATGTTTTTGCTAACAACGATGGGAATCCCAACACAAACTGGGAATATACTAGTTCAACAATGGAACAAACTTCTGTTTCTCATGAGAAGGGAGTAGCAGGGATGAGACTTGTTTTCCTCCTGCTGAAAACAACCAAAAAATAGATACAATGTATTATGCAATGGTTTTCAAACTTTGGACCTCAGGAAGCAGAAGACAGTTAACCTTCAAAGACAGGAAACAAAGTGAGCCCTGGGTTTGCCCCCGCATACTGCTTTGTGAGAGTTTCCAAGCTGCAGCCTAAAGAGGGGGATTCCAGGAGACTCCCTAAATTAAGGAGACAGAGTGGAAAGTTTGGGGAGGCCCAGGTATTTGGAGGACCCAGATTGGAATAGTGAAGAGAAGAGAGTTCCATAGAGGGAGAAACCAAAGATTGGCCAAAGAATATCCTTGGATTTTCAAGACAGGAGTGATCAGCCTGCATATTTGAGGAAATGACCCAAATTTCGGGAAAGAATTATCAGAAAGGATTAGAAATAACAGTGTTGGGCATTTACATAGGACCAAGAACCGTGTCTGTTCCCATTTGCCAGACTGGAAAACCTCACGAATCTCAGGGCATTGAATAGACTGCAGACGGGTCTTACTCACTGATGGGGAATAATTATCCCTAGACTGAACACTGAAGAAATGTTAAAAGGGATTCCTGCAGTTAACAATATACTTAATGGTAAAAAAAAAAAAACTAGATACTATCTCCTAACGTCAGAATCAGACAAGGATATACTATCAGTTCTTCTATTTAATAATGTGCTGGAAGTCCTCGCTGGTGAAATAAGGCAAGACAAAGAAATAAAAGGCATCCAGATTGGAAAGAAAGAAGTAAAACTATCTTTATTTGCAGACAGCGTGATCATCTATTTAGAAAATCCTATGTAATCTACGTAAAACTACTATAGCTAATAAATGAGTTTAGCAAAGTTGCAGGACACGAGATGAATATACAAAAATCAATTTTATTTTTATACACTGGCCACAAACAATTGGAAATTGAAATTTAAAATACCCTTTACAACAAATTCAATACTTAGGGATAAATCTGACCAGAAAAACTGAAAGAACTGTACATTGAAAGCTTTAAAACATTTAAAGGAGAAATTAAAGAAGATTTAAATAAATGGCTAAATATATCATGTTCATAGGTGAGAAGCCTCAATTTTGATAAGATGTCAGTTCTCCCCACATTGATCAATGCAATCTCAATCAAAATCTCAGTTGGCTTTTTTTTTGGTAGAAATTGTCAAACTGATTCTAAAATTCATATAAAATGCAAAGTATCTACAATGTCCAAAACAACTTTGATAAAGAAGAAGCAAGTTCAAGACTTATACAGTTATAGTAACCAAATAGTACAGCATTGGCCAAAAAAAAAAAAAAAAAAAAAATAGACCAACATATTCATGATTGATGTGCTAAAATACAGTCCAGAAATCCACAGATGTATATATAAACAATTGAGTCTTGACAAAGGTGTAAAGATAATTCTGTGGTAAAAAGAAGTCCTCTCATCAAATGGTGCTGGAAGAATTGGATATCTAGATGCAAAAAAAAAAAAAAAAAAAAAAAAAAAAAAAAAAAAAAAAAAAAAAAAAAAAAAAAAAAAAAAAAAAAAAAAAAAAAAAAAAAAAAAAAACCCCAAAAAAGCACTTTGATCCATACCTTGTATGAAATGCAAAAATTAACTCAAAATGGATCATAGATCTAAATGCAAAACTTACAACTATAAAATTCCTAGAAGAGTAATTCTTCATGGGGGCAATTTGACACCCCCACCCCACAGCCCAGGAAATATGTGGCCATGTCTAGAGATACTTTTGGTTGTCATAAGTGGGATAGGCATGCTATAGGCATCCAATGGGTAGAGGCCAAAGGCACTGGTAAACATTTTTTAATGCACATAATGACCCCAACAGCAAAGAATTAGCTAAAGTAATGTATCAAGAGCACCAAGGTTGAGAAACTCTTTTCTAGAAAAAAATGCATAAGAAAACTTTTGTGATCTTGGTATGGGCAAACATTTCTTAGATCTGATACCAGAAGTATAATCTATAAAAGAACAAATTGACAAATTAAACTTCATTAAAATTAAAACATTTCGCTCTTCAAAGACATTGTGAAGAAAATGAAAAGACAAGCCAAGGGCTGGAAGACAATATTTGCAAATCATACATCTGATAAAGGATCTGTGTCTAGAATATGTAAAGAACTCTCAAAACTCAATAATAGGTAAATGAATAACCCAATTAAAAACTGGGCAAAATATTTGAACAGATAATTTACAAAAGAAGCTATAAAGATGACAAGCACATCAAGATGTACTCAATTTTCTTAGTCACTAGGAACATTCAGACTAAAACAACAATGAGATGCCACTACACACCTATTTTAGAATGGCTAAAATTAAAAGGACTTGATCATATTGAGTGTTGGCAAGGATGTGGAAAAACTGAAACTTTTTTTTTTTTTTTTGAGACAGTCTCACTCTGTCGCCCAGGCTGGAGTGCAGTGACATGATCACAGCTCACTGCAGCCTCAACTTCCCAGGTTCAAGCCGTCCTCCCACCTTAGCCTCCTTAGTAGCTGGGACTAGAGGCATGCACCACTGCACCTGGCTATTTTTTTTTTAATTTTTTAGTAGAGCTGGGGTTTCACCATGGTGCCGAGGCTGCTCTTCAACTCCTGGGCTCAAGCAACCTGCTCGCCTTGGCCTCCCAAAGTGCTGAGATTACAAACATGAGCCACTGTGCCTGGCTGGGAGAAATGACACTCTTATATGCTGCTGGTAGAAACGTAATATTGTACAACTATTTTGGAAGCCAGTTTGACATTTCTTTAAAAAAGTAAACTCTATCTGCCATCAGATTCATCTTGCCCACTCTTAGGTGTATACCAAGGAGGAATGAAAGCATGGGTCCCTGTAAAGACCTAGACACACTGCTTATAGCAGCCTTGTTTGTAATAACCCCAAACTGGAAACAACCCAAATGTTCGCCAACAGGTATAATGGATAAACAAACTGATGTATCTATATGGTGAAATACTGCTTAACAACAGAAATGAACTGTTGATACGGATAATATGGACGAATCTTAAAATAATTATGCTGAATGAGAGAAGTCAGGCAAAAAACGGTATATACTGTATGATTCCATTTATATGAAATTCTAGAAATGAAGACATCCATAGTGACAGAAATCAGATTGCCCAAGGCAGAGGTTGAGAGAGAAGGATGAAAAGGGGCAGGAGGAAACTCAGAAGGTGATGGATTTGTTCTTTATCTTGATTGTAGAGATGGTTTTACTGGTGTATACATATGTTAAAACACCAAGTTGCACACTTTAAGTCTATGCTGTCTGTTGCATATTATACCTCAGAAAGCTTTCAAAGTTTTTTAAAATGAAAAAGTTTGAATACACAGATGTTTCAAAATTAAACAGTAATGAGAGTAATCGTGGCTTCAAGCATGCATGGGAAAAAAGAGCTCAAATGATATCTTGGTGTGCAACTTCTCTTTCTCTGATTGTGGAGCTCTCCTCCTGAGATCAGTGGGGCTGCCTCAACTCCTGAATTTCTTTTCTTCCTTCTTGCTTTTCTTTCCGTTTCCTTCTTTCTTTCTTTCTCTTTTCTTTCTTTCTTCCTTCTTTCTCTCTCTCTCTTTCTCTTTCTTTCTTTTTCTCTTTCTCTTTTCTCCTTCCCCCTGCCCCCCTCCCCTCCCCTCCCCTCCCCTCCCCTCC
>PVKP010008983.1:0-44607 GCA_004027715.1 Plecturocebus donacophilus | reverse complement strand
CTGGAGTGCAGTGCCACCATCTCTGCTCACTGCAGCCTCTGCCTCCCAGGTTCAAGTGATTCTCCTGCCTCAGCCTCCCGAGTAGCTGGGATTACAGGCGTGCACTGCCATGCCAGCTAATTTTTGTATTTTTTAGTAGAGACGGGGTTTTACCATGTTGGCCAGGCTGGTTTTGAACTCCTGACCTCAAGTGATCCACCTGCCTCAGCCTCCCAAAATGCTGGGATTACAGGCGTGAGGCACCGTGCCTAGTGACTCCTGAAGTTCATCCTCCCAGATTCAAATCCAGAGGAAAGATAGGAGCATCTTTTCCCCAATGCGCCTCTTAAAACTGAATTCTCTCTGATTGGATCAGCTTAGGTTACATGTCTGTGAATGCACCAGTGGCTGCACCTAGGGCACCTGATTGGCTCATGCTTGGGTATGAGGACTGAGAGCAGGGAAGGAACAAATTCCTAAATGAAAATCAAGAAGGATATTGGATACTGTGGCGACTGTGAGCATGCACCTCTCAGATCTCTGCTGCAGGGAACATGATGGATCTAGGGCTTCTGCTGCTGTGCTCTGAAATCCGTCACTGTATTTATGCAATGGCCACACGTCCCCCTGGGCTGCTTCCAACCAGTGGCTGAGTGCAACAGGAATACTAAGGCAGTCACATTCTGGAGAGACATAGAACTCCTGACAGGTGACTTTGGCTTAAGGAGTCCCTACTGGCCTTGCTGAACAACCTTGCACTGCAGTCCAGGATGCCTCTACCCACTCTTCTTTCTCGCTCTCTACCCCTCACTTGGGATTACTCCTGCATCAAGGTGGTCTAATTTCCCCTTTCCCCTCCCCCCTGGCTCCCCTCCCATTTTCCCTCACAGGCATTTTCCTCTAATGAACTTCTTTCATGTTTAACCTCATTTGGGCACCTGCTTCTTGGAAGACCCAAATGAACACAAATACTGGAAAGGCAACTGGCAAATCTCTAACTCTCATCAGAAGTTCTAGGGGTTGGCATGTAAGTTCTTACCCTGCATTTTATCTGACTTGTGGCTTTGTTTAGAGGAACTCCTAGGGATGAAAGCCTTGACATTGATATAATAATATTGACTCATGGGCTAATAACCCTGCCTTCTGTTTGCCAAGCATTCAGTGACTTACAAAGCACTTTAAGGTACATAATTTCAGCTGGTCTTCACAAAAACTCATTAAAGCAGGTGGAGCTATTTTTTGACGTTTGTCATGAAGAGACTGAGATTCAGAGAGGTTAAAATACAATCTTTAAAATCCCAAGATTCATGTTACTGCTGTGCCTAAAAAATTTTCTAGACTCCATTGCCTTCAAGATAAAGACCAAACCATTAGTGTAGTGATACAGGGACCCATGGTTTGGCCCTGGAAATACTGAGCTGTGTTCAATGTTCTGATAAGACCCTGCACTATTTGGCCTCCAAGGCGTTGCATATGCTGTTCCTACTTCTTGGAACACCCTTTCCATACTCTCTTTTGGACATGAACCACTCCTTCTGCTCTCCTATAAGAAGCTGTTCTTTAAGATTGAGTCACGTGCTTTTGTGGGCCCCAAACCCCCATTCTTATATGTTTCATAGCACACTGCAAACTATATTGTAATTTATACTGTAACTGTTTCTCCTCACAGCAACTCATGAAGTAAGAAAGGTTCTCATCAGTTTACAGATGAGGAAACAGAATTAGGAAAGTGAAATGTATTAGTCAGAAGGCTCCAGAGAAACAACCAATCGAGAAGAGATTTATTAATTTATTATAAAGAATCGGCTCCCGTGATTATGGAAACCAAGAAGTCCCAAGATCTTGGCAAGCTGGAGACCCAAGAGAATGGAAGCAGAGATCCAGTCTGAGTCCAAATGCTTGAGAACCAGGAGGACTGATGGTTTAAGCTCCAGTCTGAAAGCCAGCATGCTCGAGACTCAAGAAGAGCCAATGTTTCAGTCCAAGTCTAAAGCCAGAAAAGATTGATAGTCCAATTCAAGCAGTCATGGAGAAGCTCTCTCTTACTCAGTCTTTTTGTTCTATTCGGGTCCTCAATTTTTGGATTGGGTTGGATTGGACTGGTCCAGTTGATTGGATGAGATTTATTCATATTAGAGAGTGTGCTCTACTCAATCTACCAATGAAAATGTTCATCTCAGGCCAGGTGTGGTGGCTCATGCCTGTAATCCTAGCGCTTTGGGAGGCCACGGTGGGTGGATTGCCTGAGCTCAGGAATTTGAGACTAGCCTGGACAACACGATGAAATCCGTCTCTACTAAAATACAAAAAATTAGCCGGGCATGGTGGCACGTGCCTGTAATCCCAGCTACTCAGGAGGCTGAGACATGGGAATTGCTTGAAGCCAGATAGCAGAGGTTTCAGTGAGCTGAAATCATACCACTGCACTCCAGTTTGGGTGACCAAGCAAGGCTCCATCTCAAAAAATAAAATAAAAACAAAGAAATAAATAAAATGTTGACCTTATTCAGAAATATCTTTACAAGCCCATTAAGAATAATATTACGCCAAATGTCTGGGGACCCTATGGACCAGACAAGTTGACACATAAAATTACTCAACACATGAATTAACTACCCAAGATTGCACAGTAATGTATGCAGCTAGGCTGGAGAATAAACTCTGTCTCTGAAGCCCTTTTTATACCACCATGTCACTGTCACTATGGACAAGGCAGCTGTGGAGTGGTGAGACCTGCATATGCTTCAGGAGTTTCTGTACTTCTTGTGGACATTTGATGTTTCAGGCTCTATGCTTGGCATTTTATTAGCATCCCTCTGACTTTGTATTGTCACAATCTCCAGGTGTATGAACATTTGTGGAGTACATAAATCCCCATTTGCTAGAGAGGATAACTCTCTTATTATGGATTATCACAGATTTATTATTATGGATTTGAACCCAGAACTATCTGACTCCACAGCCAGGACTCCTTCCATTGCATCGCGCTTCTTGAAAAAGGACAATTTTGTTGTCCCAAACTCTTTGTTTCTCTCCAGAAACATGTCTTCCTGGAGCTTGACTTTCGTCCTCTAGGGGGCTGTGGGCTGGGCAGGGCCTGGGAGCAGGCAGAGAAATCTAGAATCTCAGCTCCCCCAGGAGCATTCCTGGCAAGGAGGCATCGTCCCCTTGCCAGAGCAGACTTGCCCAGCTTGGCAAGCTCTCCGGGGCGCTGCTGAGCAGACCCTGGGTGCAGGAGCCCAGCCAAGCACCTCGAAGGTCTGCTGGCATCTGATCTACTCTCTTCTACTGCAGTGTCTCCAGATGTACAGGGGTTTGCTGGGTCTGCAGTTCTACGTAGTAGCTTTGTGGAGGGGATTTCTGTTTTTTCTTTTCCTTTTTCTCTTGAAATCTTAGCAGCATCTGCTCCTTCATCCATGGCAGGTTCCGAGTGTCTCAGACAGACGTCAATATTGACAGAAGAGGCCCCCAGGCCCAGCAGGGAACGCTATTTCAGAAGAATAGCTGAGCAAGCTCATTAGGGTGACTTCTCGCCACCCTTTGGCAGCCCCAATTACTTGGTTCTGGGCAACATGAATATTTATCAGTGGGTGAGGGGGCTCATCTGGATTAGGTTTTGTTGTTGTTGTTGTTGTTGTTGTTAATGCAGAGGAAGTACAGAGGAGGGTTTTAAGGTCACACGTTCTGGAGTCAGAAAGGCTTGGCTTCCCATCCTGTCTCTGCCCTTGGCTACCCATGTGACCCTGGGAAAGGGCACTCACCATGCTGAACCTCAGTTTCCTTATCTGTAAAATGGACATCATGATACTATGTACTTCAAAGCCTTGCTGTTGAGAATCACATGACTTAATGCAGTTAGCACAGGGCCAAGCACCCAGTAAGTGCTAAGTAAATGCATCAGTCCCCCTGTTGTCTCATCAGGAAATGACCACATCCAGAGGACCTGGTCTCTTTCCTAAGACTGAGGAAGCCTTTCCCAAAAAACTCCCCGCAGAGTTGGGTGACATATTAACTCCTAAGCCAATTGATGGCTAGGGTAATAGAACTGTTATCGTCCTAGGTCTGTGTTTCATTAGCCAGAATTAGGTCATGTGACCAGCTCCTTACTGGCATTCAATCAAAGATGACCAAACATTTGAAGAAGCAGGAAAACATGACTCCTAAAGAGGAGTAAAATCAATCCATTGAAACCAGCCTAGAACAGACACAGATGTTAGAATTAACTGAGAAGGACATTAAAACCGTCATTCTAACCATATTCCATAGGTTTAAAAAATGTTACGTAGGACTACAGAAGACATAAATAATACCCAATTGAACTTCTAGAGATGAAGACTACATTGTGTGAGATGAAAACAACATGGAAGTGTATTAACAGCAGATTAGATATTCCAAAGAAAAAAATGAGTAAACTGAAAGTCTTAGCAATAGAAACTATCCACTGTAACACACAAAGAAAACATATTTTTTAAATGAACAAAGCATCAGTGAGATACTTTAAGTGGGACAACTTCAAGCAGTCTATTAATAATATATGTGTTATTGAAGTCACTAAGGGAGAGGAGACAGACATGGGATCAAAAAAATATTTAGCTGGACACAGTGGTTCATGCTCATAATCTCAGCACTTTGAGAGGCCAAGGCAGGAGAATCCCTTGAGACCAGGAATTTGAGACCAGCTTGGGTGACATAGTGAGATGAGACCCCATCTCTATAAATACATTTTTTTAATTGGCCAGGTGTGGTGGCACATGCCTGTCATCCCAGCTACTTAGGAGGCTGAGGTGGTTTGATTGCACCACGGCACTCCAGCCTGGTGACAGAGCAAGACCCAAGACTCTGTCTCAAAAAAAGAAAGAAGGAAATAAATAAATAAATGCTAGAATGGCTGAAAATTCCCATATTAGATAAAAATCTTTGGCATCAGGTAGAGCCTCGTTTAAGTCCTGGCTGTGCCATTTACCACCTCTGTGAACTTGGGGACTTTACTCACCTGCTATGGTCTTTACTGGTAAATTGGGGAAAACAATACTAATATCATAGGATTACTGTGAGGAGATGCTACTTATAAAGCACTTGACACAGTGTCTGGTGCGTTGTAAGCTCCTGATACAGGTCTGCTATTATTTTCATTAGAGTCTTTCCCAGCTTTGGCCTTCTGTGGTTTGCAGAGATTCCAACGTTCACCCTCTGATTTATTAAGTAATCACTAACCTTTATTGGGTGCTTATACTACCCCAGATTCTGTGCTAATTCTTTATTTGTATTAACTTACTAAGTCCTTAAACAAACCCTTTGAGGAATGTATAACATTTCACACCTCACTCCATTTTATAGATGAGAAAACTGAGACACATAGGGTTAAGTGGATTGTCCAAGATCACGGCTGATAACTGCTGCACTGGGATTTGAAGCACTGAGCTCTCCTGACTCTTGAGAAGGCATCTGATGATATTTAGTTCAGTCTCATTGCTTTATAGCTCATGAATCTGAGGCCAAGAGAGACTGAGATTTTTGCAAAGAGATTACACAGCAAGTCAGTGGCGGAGCCCAGGCTAGAACCTGATGCTAAGCTGTTTTCATTCCCCTACAGCACCCCTCTAACAGCTGAGATTTCCAAGGCTTTTTGGCCTGTGTTTGTCAATATTTGCAACCACTTTTCTGACCTCAGGCCAGAGCCCTGGGCAAAGCCTCCTTTTTCGTGTCTTCTTTTTATCTCCCAGTGCAGGTGAGCAGCTTGCTTCAGTCTTGTTCTTTCCAGCCAGCTCCTAAGAACTCTGATGGAATTATTCATGCAAACATCTTACTCCCGGGGCCATTGGAATTCAAAGGAGCTACTGTGAATGGAGAATGCTTAACTCAAAGGGGTGAATTTCTAGTGGCAGGATTTGCTACATTTGTACTGGAAATGTTTTATAGTGGCAGTGGAATCTCACTGGCACCCCTAAAGCACACTAATCATTTTTCCCTCTTGCTTTATTCATTTGCTTATTTGATCAACTTGCTAAACCAGGGACCTTGCTTGGTAATCGCAATGCAAAAGTAAAAATGGGTGAGGCATTGTCCTTGTCCTTGGGGAAGACATAGAAGTGAATGGATGACTACAATTGCTGTGATAAGTGGAATGGGATAGAAGGCATGGAATAGAATGCATTTCTCATCTCTCCCTGGGTCCATCAGGGCAGGCTTCCTGGAGGAGGTGACATGAGTTTTGAAAGACTAATACCATGTCACCTCTTTCCACCAGGTGAGCTCCATGAGAGTAGAGGGTTTGTGTGTTTCATTTACCACTGGATTCCCAGCTGTCAGAAAAATGCCAAGCATTGTAGGTTCTTGTTGAATACAGTGAGTTCTAAGTTTCTCTTCAAAGAATCAGTATGTCAGTATGTTCACTTTCCCTGTTCTTTGTTCTCCATTTTGAAGTTTAACTTCCCAGTCTCCTTGCCCCTAATTTCAGTAAGCAACCTTCCCACCAGCTCTAATTAGTAGTTCATATCTTTTCTCATGTTCACCTGCTCTGTCCTGAGTCACCCTTGGTCACCAGCTCTGACCTGAGTCACCTTTAATCACCTGTTCCATAACCATCTTTCTTGCTGAAACTGCTCAACTTGCCACTCTGGCTCATACCCCTGCTCTCTTTAAAATAGCCAATCAGAATTAGCTTAGACTGTGCAGTGCAGCCCTAGCCAATAGGGAAACAACACAGCAGTAGGAGCAACCTGCATCAGAGATAAGAACCCCTTCCCTCCCCTTGTTCAGGTGTGCCCTCGCCATTGCTCCATCTCCGAGATGCACCCTTCTATAGAAGTAAATTGCCTTGCTGAGAAAATTTATATTTGAGTGCTATTTCTTTTGCAGCACCAAAACTTTATCTCTAACATTGCTCAATAAATATTTCTTGAATGAATGCATAGGAAAAAAAAAAATAAGATCTAGGAAGGGGGTTCCAGGCAGAAGGAACAGCATGTGCAAAAGCATAAAGAGGAACAAAAGGCCATGGCACATTTGAGGACAGTAGGAAGCTGACTGTGGCTTTAGTATAGGGTACATAGTGAGTAATAAATGAGCCAAGGCCAAAGATAAAAACATGGAAGTCCTTCCTTGAGCCATAGGCCTAGTTTGGACTTGGCTCCAATAGCAATGGGAAGTTATATACAGGTTTCAAGCAGAGACACGGCATAAGCAGCTTGTGCTTTAAGATTATCCTGTTTGTTATGTGGACAGGAAAATGGGGGTGAAGGAGAGACAGGGGCTGGATGCCTACAGCAGCATCAGTTCAGCTAGATTGTACAAGGACCCCTAGAGAGAAAGCCAGGCTTGACTGAGGGGGCACAGGCTGGGGTGGCTATGGAGGCTTGAGGGAAATCTGTCCTCTGATTCGTCTTCCTTGGCCTCCTGCTGACAGGCATGTGGTCATGCAGAAAGCCCATTACCATCTCACCAGGAGAAGCTTTCCCTTGTTAAAATTCTGGGCCATGGTGTCTTGTATTAAAGCTGATATTAAGCCATAAAATGTAATATGTTATGACACCATAAAATGCATTGTAATTGCTATAAAACCATAAAATGTAATGTAACAGGCACAATGTCCATTATGCAGTGTCACAGTCTAAAACAGTTAGCTTCCGCTCTGCATTTAGACAAACAAACAATTCCTATTCATTGCTACCTCTGGAGAAAGGTATAGGAAAATCACCCTGGATGAGCATGAACTGTAACACAAACAGCCAGGAAGGATGCAGTGTGGTATGGAGGAGCAGCCCCGGGCTTTGTAGCTAGATAGAACCTATGCTACAATTCTGATTCAATGATGTCTAGATCAGGATCCCAAACAACAGAGCGAAAGACAGGGACTCAGCCTAGATTGCTCCGGAAATCCCATTTGTTTAGCTCCTCCCTCTGCCTGAACATGTTTCCCTCACTCTCCTTTTCCTGGACAGTAATAATTGGTGGGCCTCCACATCCCTGAGACATTAGCCCAGAGTGTCCCCTGCAAAGGGATATGACCTTCCAGGTGACTGTGAGCAGGGCATGCAAATGTGACTTGTTAGCAACCACCATTTGCAGTGGTTGAGTGACAGGTGCACTTGCTAAGGGGGTGAGAGTGAGAAGGGGGTGGCACTAAGAGCATCTGTAGCAAATAACTTATAGCTGTGTCACTGCAGCCAAAAGACTTTCCCCTCTAAGCCTGAATTTTCTCATTATAAATGCAGATAATACTACCTATAAGATGTTTATATAAAGCAAATGAGATGAAAAGAAGTCTTGTGTTGTCCCATGTCTATAGAAAACACTTGAATATACAGATATTCTGTCATAAATATATTCACACACAGTATTGCACCATCTCTCAATACTCGATGTATTAAAAAATGACAGGATATACATGCTATAGGGAACACCAGTGCCTATGTGTCCAGAATTAAGCTTGCATATAAAAATGAATATGCATATAAATGTGTATATAGAAATTACCTTGGGCATATAATAAAGCTGTACTAATCAAAGTGTCTTGATAATATAACTCAAGGCAAAGAAAGAGGCCAGGACTCCCCTGGCTTACTGTGCTAACAGCATGGCTGAGTGGTGGGTTCAGTCATCTTGAACTTGCTCCATCCAGAAACCAAGCTACAGGAAAGGCAGCATGTGGTGAGTCACAAGTACTTGTGAGAGATGCCAGAGACAATGTGCAGGTGTGTAGTGATGGGGAGACAGGGTGCCAATGTTGTCTGCTGCAGGGAGAAGAGAGAGACAGAGTGAGTGAGCACCAAGGTGGTGATGGGGAACTTACGAGTCCAGAATAAAGGTCTCATGCCTTTTAGAGAGCTGGGGAACAAGCTAAACAGAGGAGAGTGGCCACTCCCATCTCCCTGCCGGGGGACACTGTACAAGTGGAAATGCATGGCTTAAACTAAAGGAAAAAGACCATCATGTATGTTAATTTGCATTCAGAACATGTGATCAGCTAACTCAAGGGAAGACATTTCAATCGAGTACTGTATATCCCTCTCTTTAGATTCTTAATAGTGTAATATGCTGATGCCAGTTTTGTCACTTAGAATTAGATTCTGCTGCAAGTTACAGAGACACAGAAATATGGGGCAGCACAAGTAGTTTATTCTTTTCCATGAAAAAGAAGCCAGAGGTAGAACAGTTCAAACTCAAAGTTCTAGAGGGGACAGAAAGGAATGTAAATGAGGGGATTGGGTGGGGGTGGGAAGCAGAGGGCACAAGTCCCATCAAAAGGGTGCATTAGTTCTCCATCTTCACCCAGTTGTGGCCATGGGGAAAGTGGGTGCCATGTTGCCTGAGCTATTGATTTTTTTTTTTTTTGAGTCAGGGTCTTGCTCTGTCACTGAGGCTGGAGTGCAGTGGTGCAATCATGACTCACTGCAATCTCCACCTGCCAGGCTCATGTGATCATCCCACTTCAGCCTCCCGAGTAGCTGATACTACAGGCATGTGCCACCACACCCAGTTAATTTTCGTATCTTTTGTAGAGACAGGGTCTCACCATATCGCCCAGGTTTCTCTAAAGTTCCTGGGCTCAAGCAATCCACCCATCTCGGGCTCCCAAAGTGCTGGGACTACAGGTGTGAGCCACCATGCTTGGCCCAATTTTGTTGAATACAGTGAGTTCCAAGTTTCCCTTCAAAGCATCAGTATGCAAGTATGTTGTTTCTGTGTTCTTTGTTCTCCATTTTAAAGTTTAACTTCCTCATTCTCTTCATCTCTTTGCCCCTAGTTTCAGTAAACAACTTTCTCACCATGTCTAATTAGTTCATATGTGTTCCCCTGGTCACCTGCTCTGTCCTGAGTCACCCCTGGTCACCTGCTCTGATGTGAGTCACCTTTTAGTCACCTGTTCCATAACCATCTTTCCTGCCAAAATTGCTCACCCCATCACTCTGGCTTATTACCCTGCTCTCTTTAAAATAGCCAATCAGAGTTAGCTTAAACTGTGCTGTCCAACCCTAGCCAATAGTGGAACAACACAGCAGTAGGGACTACCAGTGCCAGGGATAAGAACCCCTTCTCCTCCCTTGTTCAGGTGTGCTCTAATCATTGTTCCATCTATGAGACTCACCCTTCTATAGAAGTAAATTGCCTTGCTGAGAAAATTTATATTAGAGTGCTGTTTCTTTTGCGACACCAAAAATGTATTTCTAACAATTTTATAAAGAAAAGTTCAAAACCTGGATTTTGTATATGAAATTTGACTTCTAAATGATATAACTAATTCAAAAATGTAAAAGCCCTCTGGACCAAGGATAACCTATAAGGAGGACATATTTGATTCAAGGCTGCCAATATGAGATCAGCTGCCAGTTCTTAAGACAGCTGATCTCTTAAGAACCATAGAAATGCCTATGTGTGCACTCAAGCATAGGTCACTAGGCAAGTACATCAACACTGTGGTTGAGTGCAGGGTATTCTTGTTGAGCTGTTTCGAAGTCATGGGTGCATTCTTAATTCTGGGAATTCAACAGTGAATAATCAGGTTAATTTATGAGGTCAGTTAAAATCCTGTCCTCTGGGAGGTTTTAGACTGCTTATCAGGTCAAAGAAGCAGAATCAGTATGAGTTATACAAAGGGCTTATGATAGGGTTGGAACTGAGGTGACTATGCCGGTTGTCGATGCTGCTTATGTAAGCCTGTTGCCCTGCATTGAATGCTGAACCTGGATTCAGCAGGGCTGTGAATTTGTGAGTGATGGGAGAGAGCAAGAACAACATGGAACCCACAGGGATGAGCTGGAACACACCAAGGAAAACTGGAACTTGCCTCTGTCCCTCCCTGGGACCTAAATCAGTCTCTCAGCACCTCCAGACTTCTAACTTCAGTGATGCCATAAGCTTTGGGAGGGCCATGGAGTTGCACCCAAATCTGGCACAGACATTACGAAAACTAAAAGAGGAGATCGGTGGGAGGTGGAGGAACCCCAGCCCTGCCTGCTTCCCCCAGTCCCCCAACAGGGTGAGCCATCAAGCCCATGACAACGTGTGTGAGATGCAGCAGAGCCTCAGCTCAAATTGAGCCTTGGAGCATAAACACAACTGCTGCTTCATACCCACTTTCCAAAGCCCATCCAAGCGGGTTGGCCAACTTTAGCATGAGCACTGCAGGAAAGGGAATTTGGGGAAATGCTCTTAATTTAACTAAGATGACACAATGCAAGGCCACTGTGTGCAAGGAGGACACAGTGAATTAGGGAGTGGCAATACAGTTGGTGGAAGTAACAAAAGGGGAAGGGAGCCATCAGTGACTGCTTACCCAGCAGGAACAGGGACTGTCTAGGGGTTCAGGCCAGAAAAAGTGATGGCCATGCTGAGGGATGAAGGGAAGCTTCATCAGTGAGGTGAATGTGGCAGGAGAAAGGAAAATAGTGTGCGGAAGTGACAGGGTGGGGAGGTGAGAGGAAGAAGGGGGAGGAAGAGGAAGAAGGAGGATTAGAAGGGGGAGGATGAGGAGGAGAAGGAGGAGGGAGAGGAGGGAAGGAGAGGAGGAAGAAAGGAGGAGGAAGGAGGAGGAAGGAGGAAGAAGAAAGGAGGAGGAAGAGGATGAGAATGAGAAAAGAAGAAGAAAGATGACAAGGAGGAGGGGTATGAGCAGAAGGAGAAGGGGGAGGAGGGAGTGGAGGAGGGAGGCAAGATAAAGGAACAGAGCTAACAGAGAGAAGGAAAAATGCAAAGACGGTGTCAGAGGGAGGGACAGAGTGATCAGAGAGGAATTTAAGGAGAGCATATGTTTAAAAGAGAATGGTATAATATGGGCTAGAGAAATAAGCAGGGACCAATGAAATAGAAACACACACCGACAGAGAATGAGACCGACACCCTGACACTGACACATATAGACAATCCACACTTGCATGCACTTAACAGCTCGTCCAGTTAACACACAGTATGCGTACACATCTATCCATAAGAGGACACAAAAAAACACCTATAATTAATTCCTCGCTGATTCTCCCTGACTCCCTCTGCACACCAGGGAGGCAGCAGAAAGGGTTAATTCACATCAGATCACCTGAACAGGGCCTTGGAGGACATTCTCCAAGATCCATGAAGCTTTGTCCCCATGCGCTTCCTTGGTGGTGTGAACACTCAACTGGCCACAGCTATCCCTCTGGTAGGTAGCCCTAGTAGATGTCTCATCTTGTTCGGGGGAGAAATATGACCCCTTCTGTCGTGAGAGCAAAGCCTGACTGTGCCACACTTGGGCTTGGCTTCTGAGGTCCTTGAGAGGAGGATTTGTTTCTGCTGCATTTTACAACCTGCTTCACAGTGTTATTAATGAATGGGACAGACCATAAAAGCAGGGAGGAAATGAGCCAGCATAAGGTTCCCATTGTGAATTTTGGTGAGAAACCAGTGGAAAGGACACAGAGCTACAGTTTTGGGAAGTGTTGGAGGCTGGGGTTTGAAAGCAGAAAACAGAATGGACAACTCGGGACCTTCCAGCATGACTCAGCTGTCTGCGCGTCTGCGTATGTCTGAGTGTGTGGCTATAAGAAGGAACCGGGTGGATGCATATATAGGGGTGCCTGTCATATAAATATGTGGGTCTGAGTAAACGGGAGAAGGCATCTAAAACCCCAGGAACAAATTGCAAGGTTTGGTCAGTCTAGAGGAAAATGGTTCTCCTCCTCTCCCTCTTCTGCTTCTTGAGAGTATTTTTAGGAAGAAGGAAGTGCTGAAAAGCTTACTGTAAAGCAAATGAGAGGGAAACTGTTGATGTCAAAGTTTCTGCTGTTAGGTTGGTGCAAAAGTGATGGAGGTTTTTGCTATTACTTTCAATAATTCTTCATGTTAAGACGTTGACCAGGGTTAAATGCACCACCAAATCTTTTGAGTAATGCAAAGGAAGTTCTTTGAGCTTGTCTGAGATAGAGATTCAGAAAATATTCATTTGCTTAATAAAATGAAAGAAAATTTTGCAGATGTCCCCAGGTCCTGGGAAGCTGGAGAAATATGTGTATCCGAGAAGTAAAAGACAGTCTGAAAAGTTCCCTGCAGGGTTTGGTTAAGGAGCTTTAAGGATAGAGGCGATGAGTATTACACTGGAGGTTGTTTCCTATTCTACACTGTGCTGTAATTCACTTCTGATGTTGCTAAACCTTCCATAAAATTCTGTGTATTAGTTGAGGTAAAGGTTAAGCTGCTGTAACAAAGAATGCCAAAATACAGTGGATTATACAAGACAGATATTTATTTCTTATTCATGAGATAGTCCTGAGGTGAACAGCCTAGGAGTATATTAGACTTTGCTCCGCACCTTCACAGAGGGATGCAGCTTCCTTCCACTGTCCTCATTGGCATGGTTCAGCTGCATACAGACCAATTCCTGTGCCTTTGTATAAAGGGGCAGAGGGCAAAAGAATATGACCCACCATTTTTTAAGCAAGTGAGGCAGTGTTGCACCTGTCTCTTTTGTTTACATTCCGTTGGTTAGAACTTAATCACATGACTCCACCTTGCCCCAGGGGAGGCTGGGAAATGTAGTCCCCTGATGAGCAACAACGTGTTCACTTATCACTACGCAAAAAAGAGAGAATGGAATTTGTTAGAAAACTGGTGATATTTATTACAGTCTTGGACCTGGTTTCTCACCTGTATTATTGTAATAATCTGTCCATTGCATCCTTGCTCTAGTCCAGGGATGTCCAACCTTTCGGCTTCCCTGAGCCATATTGGAAGAAGAGAAATTGTCTTGGGCCACACATAAAATATACTAACACTAATGATAGCCGATAGTTTTTAAAAAGAGAGAGAGAAAAAAGATAAATTAAAAAAAAAAAACCTCATGATGTTTTAAGAAAGTTTACGAATTTGTGTTGGATTGCATTCAAATCTGTCCTGGGCCGAATGTGGCTCAAGGGCTGCAGGTTGGACAAGCTTGCAGTTTAATCAGTGTATTCTGAAAACAACACTGCTGCTAAAATGAGATTCTCTGCTCAGAACTCCCAGTGGCCTCTGGTGTGCTCTTGGAGTAAAAGCCAATGTCTTTGGAATTTCTTACCAAGCCCTACATGACCCCACCCACCACCCACTTCTAATCTCATCTCCTCCCACTCTGCTCCTTGCTCATTCCCTCCAGCCACACTGTCTTGTTTGCCTTCTTCAAACATGAAAGGCATCTACCTACCTCAGGGCTTTTGCACTGTTGAACCCCTTCCTGAAGCACTCTTTCTCAGCCATCATGTCCTCACCTCCTTCAAGTCTTTATTCAAATGCCACCTTCTCATCCAGGCCTTCTCTGACCCCAACAATTTAAAAAGGCAACTCTACCCTCTGATACTCTCTGACTTCCTTCCCCTGATTTTTCTCCATAGTGCTTATCGCCAACATACATACATAGACATATGTGTACATGTTTATATGTGTATGCCTGTTGATACATATATATAATTTTGATGTGATATTCTATAAATTACATCAGATATTCAACCTTTTATTATAATATAGACTTTGTGTTTGATGATTTTGCCCAACTATAGGCTAAGTAAATGTTCTGAGCATATTAAAGGTACGCTAGGCTAAGCTAGGATGTTCAGCAAGTTAGGTGTATTTATGTGTTTTTTTTTTTTTTTTTTTTTTTTTTTGAGATAGAATCTCATTCTTGTCGCCCAGGCTGGAGTGCAGTGGCATAATCTCAGCTCACTGTAACCTCCGCCTTCTGGGTTCAAGTGATTCTACTGCCTCAACCTCCCAAGTAGCTGGGATTATAGGCACCTGCCACCATGCCTGGCTAATTTTTGTATTTTTAGTAGAGATGGGTTTCACCATGTTGGCCGGACTGGTCTCGAACTCTTGACCTCAGGGGATCCACCAGCCTTGGCCTCCCAAAATGCTGGGATTACAGGCGTGAGCCACTGCACCTGGCCTATTTATGTGTTTTTGACTTACAATATTTTCAACTTATGATGGATTTACTGAGACATAACCCTATTGTAAATCAAGGATCATCTGTGTATGTGTGTGTGTGCCTGTGCCTGGGTGCGTGTGTGTGTGTGTGTGTATATATGACTTATTATCCTCTTTCCCCTTTAGAGTGTAAGCTTCATGAGAGTAGGGGTTCTGCTGGATCCATGTGCATGCACATGTGTACACATGTATGTGACATATATGTGTATGCATGCAAACGGTCAATCTCCTAGTGATGGTAGTCTGTCATATATAATTATATGTCAAGCAAAGAGTATAATAAAGCACTAAAAGAATGTGATGCAATTTTATCTCTGAGGTGTTTTTTTTTTTAGCATGGTAATGTGTTACATTTAATTAATAAAACACCAAATGTATGATTCAAGAACATAAATGTTATGGAGACAG
Organism: Plecturocebus donacophilus; assembly: GCA_004027715.1. Lineage (NCBI taxonomy): Eukaryota > Metazoa > Chordata > Mammalia > Primates > Pitheciidae > Plecturocebus > Plecturocebus donacophilus. Next base: position 29,292 of record PVKP010008983.1, on the reverse strand, counting down.
AGGTAAATAAGCCATCCAGCAGTTGGTAGTGAAAGGCAAAGGAGTATATGCAGTTATTATGCCCTGGATAAGTCCTCAATAGAGATAACTAGAAGAGAAGATGACAACACTGATATATCCAGTAGATAATTGGAAATTGGAGGTGAGAGTCAGTGGCTAGAGATAAATATGTGGGAATCATTAGGTTATAGGTGATGTTTTGAGGAAATAAGAGTAAGTGGAATCTCTGAAGAATACTCAATAAATACTGAATCTTGTGTGAGGGATGTTAATTATACGATCAGACCCTAGATTATCTGTGATTATAAAAGGAAGTTTTTTCCCCAGCAAACTCATATATGCCGATATTATAGATGTGTAATGTATACTTTCTTAGTTTTTTTGTACATTAATAAGTACTAAGAGATAAGAGATACTGCTAATGACAAACTCTGTCCTCGACCCAAGAAGGGATGCAAAATGAATAAACAGACCCAAATTTATGGGGCTCACTTTTTGGTAGAGGAAGACAGGCAATAAAATACATGAAAAAATAGTAAATATGATCATTTCATAAGGTAATACATGCTATGTGGAAAATATCTTGGCATGAGCCATTGATGAACGATGGTGGAGGAAGGGGACTTCTTTAGATGGAGTCTTCAGGAACAGCCTCTTGGAAGAGGTTGCATTTGAGTGGAGACCTGAGTACACGAAGGAGCCAGCTGTGCAAAGTGTTGGGAACATAGTATTTCAGGCAGAGGAAATAGCAGGTGCAAAGCCCCTGAGGCACCAGTAGGATTGGGGTTTTCTGAAAGAAAAGCAGGAAGCCTCGAACACAGACAGCAGCAGCTGTTGTGGAGATGAGGGTGGGAAGAAGGCAGGGAATGGGTCATTGAGAGCTTCCCTGTCCCCTTCAGTAGCCATAACCATGTGTGGCAATTGAGCACTTCAAATGCATGCAGTCCCAATTGAGATGTGCTGTAATTGTAAATACACTCCAGATTGCACAGACCTAGAATGAAAAATAAAGAATGTAAAATATTCATATTTTATATTGAGTATATGTTAAAACGATAGTATGTTTGGAGTTAAAATGTATATATTTGCATATATATGTATATATTAAAACATATTATTGAAGTGAATTTCATCTGATTTCTTTTTTTTTTTTTTTTTGCTTTCTAAATATGCTACCTACCTATGTGTATTGCTATAAGGCAGTCTTGACTTGGAGCCCTATAATCCTCATTGAGAAGTTTGAACTTTATTCCAAGGGCAATGAGAAACCATCGGATGATTTTAAATGGAGAAGTAAGACACTTGGATCTGTGCCTAAAAGAATCACTCTGCTGTTGGGTTCCTGAGAAGCGGACTCTGAGATCGTGATCATTGTTCAGGAAGTTTATTAGGAGGTGCTCTTGGGATCCACACTTGCAGAAGGTAAGTGAAAGCAGTAGCATTGAGCAGAGGGAAGTCGGGCTGTGATGCATCTGCAGGAAGGGCTCAGCCAATGCCATGGGGAGCTCTGAACCTGGGATGGCCCTTCAGAGTTATCCCAGATTGAGGGGGACCCTGGGTCTTTCTACCTCTGCAATGACCAGTCTCTATACAACCTGACTTGGAAAGAGAACATGACCTTGGAGAGGGAAGCCTGGGAAATACGTTATTCATGCTCGAAGGAAGATCTGGTCAATGCATCCCTCATCCACTACTGGTGTCATTCTACGAATTAGGGAAGGAGGGGCTCAGAGTGGAAGCAGAGAGACAAGTTAGAAAGATCTAGCAAGGGATGACTCTAAAGGTGGGGAACTCTAGTGGGCAAAGGTGCAGAGGTGGGATTACACAAGAAATCGTGAGAGAATATGAAGAGCTAGACTTCACTGGAGGGAGATGAGTGCAAATGAGGGTTTAAGGTTTTTGCTATTAGTTGGAGACAAGATGCCCCACGCAGGGAATGGAAGCTTCTTTGCTCCCCACACTTCTGAACTGGCTCCTTAAGAGCCAAAGGAGAAGCCAACCAAACAAAAACATTCTTGGCAACCCGGTACTCCTGACCAGTCCCCAGCTCTCTGACAAGCTGTGCCACAGTATTGATCCAGTGCTGAAACTGACTCAAGTCCTAAGTAATATCCCTGTTAGAGAGCTTACTGTCTGAGAGGCTGAGTGCACATGCTTGGCATTTTATTTGTGCCTCAAGAGGCAGAGCCGAGGAAGTGAAAGGAGGTCGTCGTTTGTGCCCTCTGTATCCTGCAAGAGGGGCTCTTACAAAAAAGGCATTGGATTGAGGCTTCAAAAACTGAACTTCCAGACATGAGTTGCAAGCCACTTTGTGACTTTGGGCAAGGTATTTCCTATCGGAGCCTTTGCCATCCCAAACACAAGCCACTTTGGCAGGGAGGAGCAAGGAGACTCAATGGTCCTTGAAAATTCACAACAGCTTCTCTTTATGGAGGGCTCTTGATGTGCTAAGCACTTTACATGAATCATCTCATTTAATTCCCACCAGAATCCTATGACGTGAACATTATTGTGCCCATTTTATAACTGACGAAACTGAGCCTCAGAGAGGTTAAGTAACTTGCTGCAGGTAACACAGCTACTAAATGTTGGAAGCATTTGAATGCCAACAGCAGAGCCTACAGTATTTTATATTTCTTACATTTTTAACCATACAACTTGGGGGAAGATTATTTATCCATAGTCATATATAGTTAAATCTGCAACCCCAGCAAAGTCAATCTGACTCCCAGTCTCTCTCCTAACCTCTGGTTTTCTTGATCTCGGGCTGGAATCGAGGCTGAGGCACTGTAGAATTGACTTTGGCATTATCTCAAGAGAACTAGAGTTTGGGGCAGGCATAGGGGATGGGACTTGATCCTGACAAGACTCTAACAGCTTTATTGACAAATCTCACCCTGGCAAAAAGCCACATCTCATCCTGCCTCAGGGTCCTCTCAGCCTCCCCTCCTCACATTCTCTGCGGCAGGGACAGCCCGTCCTGGGGCTCAGACACCCAGCCAAGGCAAACTCCACCTCCTCCTTCCCAGCACAGCAAGGTATGATGGGCAGTGGAGGGACATCCCTGAGCACTGTTTCATCTGCTGCGGGAAATGAAACAAACATAAGCCAGTGGTTGCCTGTGCACCTGGCTGGGGTTCCAGTGTTAGTCAGGGTGCAGGAAGAAGGGCACTGGTGCTTTCTGTGGGTAGTGAAAATCCATCTCTTCTTGCAGAAAAATTTGTATATTTGTATTGAATCTCCTAAAAAGGTTCACGCCCTTGTTGAGGATGCTCTTGCTTAATTAAATATGAATATATTTGCATGGAAACAAGACTAGAAGTTTTACCACTAAATACTGATTGTTTCTGTGCAGTGGGTTTTAAAAGATATATATCCATATGTATTTTAATTCTTATTTATATTAGATATATATTTGTATTTAATGAATAGAGCATTTTTGAGCAGTTTAAGTTTACAGAAAACTTAAGCAGCAAATACAGAGTTCCCACTCGCCACCCGAAACCCCCTGACACAGTTTCCCCATGTTTATTACAACAGATGAATCAACATTGGGACATTATTATCAACTAAAGCCCGTAGTTTACATTTGGATTCATTCTCAGAGATATACATTCTATGGGTTTGGACAAATGTATAAGGATGTGTATCCCCCATTCATTACAGCATTATATAAAGTAGTTTCTTTTTTTTTTTTTGAGGCAGAGTTTTGCTCTGTTGCCCAGGCTGGAGTGCTGTTGTGCAGTCTCTGCTCACTGCAGCCTCTGCCTCCCAGGTTCAAACTATTCTACTGCCTCAGCCTCCTGAGTAGCTGGGATTACAGGTGCCTGCCAACAGGCCCTGCTAATTTTTTGTATTTTCAGTAGAGACGGGGTTTCCCCATGTTGGCCCAGCAGATCTTGAACTCCTAACCTCATGATCCGCCCACCTCAGCCTCCCACAGTGTTGGGATTACAGGCATGAGCCACTGTGCCCAGTCAGAAAGTAGTTTCATTGGCCTAAAAATCTTAGTCATAAATTCTTTGCCTAAGCCAATGTCCAAAAGAGTTTTTCCGATGTTATCTTCTAGAATGTTTATGGTTTCAGGTCTTAGACTTAAGTCTTTGATACACCTTGGAGTCCTACTTAGCCTTAAAAAGGAAAAAGAATGTCTTTTGCAGCAACTTAGATGAAGCTGGAGACCATGATCCTAAGTAAAGTAACACAGCAATAGAAAACCAAATACCATATGTTCTCACTTATAAGTGGGAGCTAAGCTATGAGAATGCAAAGACATACAGAATGATTTAATGGACTTTGGAGACTCAGGGCAGGGAGAGGAGGGTGAGGGATAAAAGACTACATACGGGGTACAGTGCACACTGTTTGGGTGTTGGGTACACTAAAATCTCAGACATTACCACTAAAGAACTCATCAGGTAACCACAAACCACCTGTACCCCCCAAAACCACTGAAATAAAATAAAAGAAGAAGAAACATCCTCTGTGCCCTACCCATTCACCCCTTCCTCCCTGCAACCGCTGATCTTTTTTACTGTCCCCATAGTTTAGTCTTTTCCAGAATCTCATGTGTTATAATTAGAATCATGTATCCTTTTCAGATCGGCTTCTTTCTCTCAGCAATACAGATTTAAGTTTCCTGTCTTTTTACAGCTCAATACTTTATTTCTTTTTAGCTCTGAATAATATTCCATTGTCTGGATGTACCACAACTTATTTATCCATTCACTTGCTAAAGGACATCTTGATTGCTTCTAACTTTTGGCAATTATATACTGTCTCTCACTAAGTTTTCCTCTAAAATGAAAACAGATGGCTATTTCTTGGGATTGTGTTTAGGGATCATGTTGAGTTATATCTATTGCGTGCTCTCTTTCTCTCTCTCTCATCTATCTAAATGTTTATATGTAGGCTGGGCTTGGTGGCTTACATCTGTAATCCCAGCACTTTGGGAGACAAAGGTGGAAGGATAGCTTAAGTTCAGGAGTTCAAGACCAGCCTGGGAAACAGCGAGACCCTCTCTCAACTTAAAAAAGTAAAAATTAGCTGGGCGTGGTGGCACATGCCTGTAGTCCCAGCTACTCAGGGGCTGAGGCAGGAGAATTCCTTGAGCTCAGGAGATAGATTGAGGCTGCAGTGAGCCGAGATTGCACTACTGGACCTCAGCCTGAGCGACAGAGTGAGACCCTGTCTCTAAATAAATAAATAAATAGATAAAGAAATAGCTATATGTAACTGTATCTTTAAATTCCAGAACCACTCTCAATGTGGCCAAGGTGCCCTGTCTTTGCAGGTGGGAAATGGCATCAGCTGAGAATTGGACAGACATGTTTGTCTTGTTTCATGCCTGTCATGGGGCACACATTTATCAAGTGGAAGAAGGAAGCATAATTGCTCACATATTTGTACTGATATTCCTCCCCTTTTTATCTTAACTTTTTGAAGCTTCCCTAATGACATTTCATCAATTTTAATATGCACAATGTTTCTAATTTTCACATCCCTGAAATTGAGATGTATTTTACAATTTGCTATCAGCCAGCCAGCAGGCATGATATAGTTTCATTCCCTGTGCCCAAGCCAGTTTGGTCCTAGCTGCTCACATTGTCATCACTTCAGCTGAGTTATGCACATTGGAAGTACTTCATATGTTGATTTTAATTGCCACTTAAAATGTCTTCAGAAAGATTATACTGATATGATGTGACATTGAAATCGAAAGTCTGTGTATATACAGAAAGGTCCCCAAACAGAGCAGTGGTGTGGAAATTTGATATTAGTGAATCAAATTCTTGTCTTTGAGGGAACGACTCCAGTTTCATATTTTCCTGCAAAGCAACAATAAAATCTTTGCCGAACCCCTAAAAAGGAAGAAACTACAAGGAGATGAAGCTACTTCACATTTTTTCACTGAGATACATGCAAAAGGATTTCTTTTTATACACCGAGCCAAGCAACTAGGGGCAATCCCTTGGAATAGATGAAAAGAATTTCATACAAGGAATGTTGTAATCAATCAGTGTGTGGCATTGCACTAGAAGGCATTGGGTCATAGCTTAATCAAAAGAGCTTTAATTTTTTTCTTTCTTAATTTTACATGAATTAATAGTGTATCTTAAAGTTGATGACGTTTTACATTTGGTGGAAGACAGTTGAATTCAAATTAGTTAAATACATGTGATGCAACTCCAATTTAATGATCAATTAACTCTCATAGTATTATGTTGATGTGTCATTGATATGATTTGGCTGTGTCCCCAACCAAATCTCATCTTGAATTATAGCTCCCATAATCCCCATTTGTCTTGGGAAGGACTCAGTGGGAAGTCATTGAATCATGAGGGTGGGTTTTCCTGTGCTTTCCTCGTGATAGTGAATAAGTCTCAGGAGATCTGATGGTTTTATAAAGGGCAGTTCCCTTGCACATGCTCTCTTGCCTGCCACCATGTAAGACATGACTTTGCTCCTCCTTTGCCTTCCACCATTATTGTGAGGCTTCCCCAGCCATATGGAACTGTGAGTCCATTAAACTTCCTTTTCTTTATAAATTTTCCAGTCTCGAGTATGTCTTTATTAGCATACTGATAACAGACTACTACAGTTATTAACTTTTTAAAAGCTTTTGACTTGTTAGAGATGTTTCCCAACAATGAAAAAGGAAAGGAAGAAATGAAAACTCTCCATTTTGATGGTGAGAGGTGTGTGTGTGTGTGTGTGTGTGTGTGTGTGTGTGTGTGTGTGTATTTTATGGGCATGCAACAATACAGTACCAGCAAAACTATGTATATCTATTTATTCAGAAATACTACTTCTAGGAATGTATCCTAAGAAAGAAAGGATGAATGAGTACTTATATTTAGCTGCCAGGATGCTTATGTCAGCTTGGTTTATCAGAGTGAAAACTTAGAAACAAGCTAAAGCTGCATTAATAGGAGTGTTCTTAAATAAATTATAAGACATCCCTACAACAGAATTTTATAGTAGGCAGCCATTAAACATTAACTCAATCTATATTTATTCACAAGGAAAAAGGCACTCATGAAATGTAGTAATAAAGAAGAGGAAATACACCAAGTTTGATATCATTTCTGTAAAATAATATTAAAAACAATACTATCAATACGTTGGTGCATGTGAAAGTTGATGGGGGAAAAAAAAACTCAGTGAAAATGTAATAGTTAGAGCCTTCTCTGAAAGGAGGGAATGTGAATGATTTTTGTTTTCTTCTGGGTTTTCTGATTTTCCTGTAACAAAATGTTTTATGTAGTTAAAAATAATAGGATGAAGGAAGGGGAAAAAAGGAACTGATAAAGATCCTGTCAGAAGAAATGAGAAAAGGATGGCAGTGTAGGCTCCTCTGTGGCATTTCTTCAGATGCCCACAGCCTCCTACTCCAGTAATGACTTTGTCTGCTGAAAAAAAAATCCTAATCACACTACTAATAAAAACCTGTGGTGGTAAATATTCTAGTACAAAAAATTGAGACAGCAGTAAGCCTCCAGTGTCTGTTTGCATTTGTGTGGAAAGCTAGGGAGGGTTCTGCCAGGTTTGTAAATATTTGGTGCTTGGGGGAATCTTTCTTTCTTTTGCCTTTTCTATCTCTCCCCTCTTTAGGAGTGAGGAGGCTTTTGTTTTTACCACTAGCAGTTTCTCTCTCAGTGGGGTGTGGATAGTAGAATTCAGAGCAGGGAGGTGGGGGTAACTGCAAATGACCCTGAGCGTTTGTGTCCCACCAAAATTCAGCTCCTAATATAGCTGTATTTGGAGATGGGACCTCTAAGGAAGTAATTAAGATTAGATGAAGTCATGAAGGTGAAGCCTTGATTTAATGAGATTAGTAGTCTTCTAAGAAGAGAATCTCTGTCTCTGTGTATGCTTCTTTCTCTGAGAGCAGGAAGGTGGCTGTCTGCAAGCCAAGAAGGGAGCCCTTACCAGAAGCTGAATTTGCTAGTACCTTGATCTTGGACTTTCAGCTCCAGAAAGGTGAGAAAATAAATTTCAGTTGTGTTTAAGCCACACCATTTGTAGTATGTTGCTATGGCAGCCAGAGCTGACTAATACAGACTCCCCCCATAATGAGGGGCTCTGAACTTCCCACCTGATATACAGCAATGAGAAGCCTCCCTTATGTGTTGTCTGATCTGAAGAAGGGAATCAGATGGACCTGCGTTCAAATTCTACCTCTGTCACTGCCTGGCTGTGTGACCCTGGAAAGCCTTCACGTCTCTGAGACTCAGTTTTCTCACCTTTCCAATAGTGGTAACAGTTGCCTGTTTCCCTCCTCAGGACATAGTGAGAATTAAATGAAATAATGCATCTGCATGTAACCTGACTGGTTATTCTCCTGCTTAAAAATCTCTTTGGATGAGAGCACATTACACAGATGAAAGAATGCCTGCAAAGTGCCTGGTGCACAGTAGGGGCTCACCATAGATCAGTTTTCTCATTTCTAGGGATTCATTCATTCATTCATTAATTCCTCATCAAGTAATTGTCTTTCAGTGCCTCACTCTTCTCATCTGTCAAGTGGGTGACACTAAAAGATATTTGAACCATTAAAATTGCTAATATTGGACTGTTTTGACCTATAAAAAATGGCAATTTCATGGAGTGTGACCTAATACCACCTGGGTATTGTGATAATGATGAAAAGAGTTAAGCTTTATAAGTTCAGATTTGTAAAATGTTTAGCATGTGGTGACAGTGCAAAAAAAAATACATGAACTCATGATGGCTCTAATGACAATGACGATGGCTGATGATGCTTAATGTATACAAGTTCTAAACTGTTCCCTGCAAGTATGATAGGGACAGAGCACCATTTGATTCTTCAGGAAACTTACAATCTAAAGGGCCGGGTGGAGTGTATCATGCCTGTAATCCCATGACTTTGGGAGGTCAAGGCAGGCAGATCATGTGAGGTCAGGAGTTCGAGACCAGCCTGGCGAACATGTGAAACCCATTTTCTACAAGTAATACAAAAATTAGCTAAGCGTTGTGGTGCATGCCTGTAATTCCAGCTACTCAGGGGGCTGAGGTACAAGAATTGCTTGAATCCAGGAGGTGGAGGTTGCAGTGAGCCGAGACTGTGCCACTGTACTCCAGCCTGGGCAACAGAGAGAGACTCTGTCTCAGAAAAAAAAAAAAAAAAAAAAAAAAAAAAAACAGAAAAGAAAAAGAAAAGAAAGAAGAAACTTACAGTCTAGTAAGGGAGGGAAGTAGTCGTGGATGACCCAGTGACAAGTGCCTTGATGGTTGTGCAGCCTGTCTTGGGAGCCCCTGGTATTAGAGGAGACAGCCAGAAGAAGCAGAGTGCTAAAGGTAGGAGCATTGGCCAGAACACTGAGGACAGGCCATAATGTGGCAGGCAGAAAGAAGCACACATATGAACAGCTGGGAGAGAGAACACCAGATGTCTCCTAGGTAACCCACGTCTGTTCTGGCTGTCTCTCTCTCAGGTGCTGATCTCATATGGCTCAAAGACAGAGGTCATCATTCCTGAATCACAGTCCAAGATGTTTGAACCCTCAACCCTTGTGTGCCCCTCCGAGCCCCACCTTGATTCCTCGCCCAGTCTCCCTCTTAGTGCCAAATGTGTTCCTGCAAACGTAATTGAGCATTCCTTACTAACACTGGTGTCCTTGCCTGTGGTGTCATCTCGTTCCTGCCACCCTACTTCAAAGCTCATACAAGCCTGTCGTCCTTGTGCCTCATAAGGACTATCATAAGGTCTGTGTGTCTCAATGGACAAGTGTGCTCATGTATTCCCTACCAGAAACTGTCTTTTTCTCCATTATACCCCCAGCAACTTGCAAAATGCCTGGCACATAGGAAGTACTCCTTAAATGTCTGTTGTGGAATGAATAAATGAATGAAGATGAATAAGCAACATATATTGAGTGCCTGGTATGTAACAACTCCAGACTCTTGGACCTATTGAAATAATCTAACCCAGTAATTCTCAAACATATTGATCTCTGACAGTTTAGACTCTTACAAATTACTGAAGACCCCGAAGAATGTGTCTGTATAGTTATAGCTATCATTATTTACTATTCTAGAAATTAAAACTGACACATTAAAAAAATATCTATTCATAAATCCATTTAAAAACAATAGGCAACCCATGTGATATTAACAAAAATAGCATAGTTTTATGAAAAATAAATATATTTTTCCAAAAACCAAGAAGTACATTGCTTTACATTTTTGCAAATCTCTCAGATGTTCTACAATCAATGATGGCTGGATCCTCAACCCTGCTTCTGCCTTCATTCTATTGTGATGTCACTGGTCATACCAACTCTGCAGAATTCCTCTGTCTACTCATGAGAGTATGAGAGTGAAAAGGGCAACTGACACCTTAGAAGTGTTACAAAAAATAGTTGTGATCTCGTGGACCCCCTGAAAGTGTAGTGGGGGCCCTCCGGAAGCTCCAAAACTCTCTCTGAGAAGGATGGATTTAGTCTGCCTCTACTATTTAAAATTTTACAGAGGAGAAAACCAAAGGCTGAGCCATAAAGGGATTTCTCTAAAACTAGAAGCAAATTTCTCAGATAACAACAATAATGACAATGAAAGCTATTGTGCATTGAGCTCTTACTATATGTCAGGCACTGTGCTCAGCACTTTAAGTGCCTATCTCATGGAATCCTTGCAATTCTCTAGATTGGAACTATTCTGACCTTGGTTTACAGCAGAAACTAAAACTCAGAGAGGCTAGATCACACAGCCAGTCAGCAGCAGAAATAGGATTCAAACCCAGAGTTACGTGTTTGAGTTTTGGTTCTTAGTTCATGATCCACATTCCTGGAGTATAAATATATGAGGGCTGGGCGGGGTGGCTCACGCCTGTAATCCCAGCACTTTGGGAGGCCAAGGTGGGCATATCACTTGAAGTCAGGAGTTCGAGACCTGCCTAGCCAACATGGTGAAACCCCATCTCTACTAAAAATACAAAAAAGTAGTCAGGCGTGGTGGTGGGTACCTGTAATCCCAGCTACTCAGGAGGCTGAGGCAGGAGAATTGCTTGAACCCAGGTGGTGGAGGTTGCAGTGAGCTGAGATCGCACCACTGTAGTCCAGCCTAGGCGACAGAGCCAGACTCCGTCTCAAAAAATAAAAAAAAAAAAAATATATATATATATATATATATATATATATATATATATATGTATACTTGTGTGTGGAAGCTAATGAAGAGGACAGGCTCCTTTTAAAATGTGGGTGGCCTTCAGTGCCCAGAGAGAGTAGGGGTGTTCCAGAGGGTGGGAGTAGAGCTGGATGGTTAGGGCTTTGGCCAAAGTTGGAGGCAAAGGAAGTTGGAGGTGAATCTTTGTGGACCTCCCCCCTAGACCTCATAGGAGGCATTCTGTCTGTCTGTTCCAGCAGTTCACAGTCAATTTGGCCAATTTGCCAAAAATTAACTCCATAATAAGCAGTTCCCTAAAATATCAAGATGCTTAAAATCAACTGATCCAATTGGTCAAATTTGCTGGTTTTCCAAAACTGTATTTTAGGGAAAGCGCTTATCGAGTATAATTACTGAACACGGTTATGCTGCTCTTGAACATAGTCAATGACTACATTCTTATAATATGCTCTTCTAATCCGTTCAATGATAATTCTCAATGAATTTATGCTTCTTGAATACTCTTATCCAAAAATGTAGCCAGGATATTTTAATTTTATTCAAGACTCTGTTTAAGATAGTCAAGAATATATTCTTCATTAGAAGATAGTCATAAGAAAACTAAACAGACCCCGTGATATTTAGTGTTAGACATTAAGCTTAAAATGCTGCTGAAAAGAGTATGTTCTCTGAATATGTTCAAGACTAATTTATTAAGAAGATCATATTAATATTCATTGAATATGTTCAGGAAGGCTAGTCTTCAAGAACATTTTTGGCAAATTCAGAAAACTGGTGGACTGGTGGTCTGTCTGGGTTTCAGCCAGGCATTGGTCAGAAACCTGTTGTGCCAGTCGGAAGCCAGGGTCCTGCAATTATTGTGGGAGTCATGAAATTGACAATCGTATTTGAAGGCTCTGAGTTGCATTTGAAGCCTCAGAGGATAAGAAAATATTCCTGTGTCCCCAAACACCATTTTGACCCTTTGGACAACTTCATGAGAGAAAAAAAGGCAGAAGAGAAAAGGGAGAGAGGGGTTCATGTTGCCTGCCACTCACTGCCATGTCCCAAGGACACTGTGAGCATTATCTCCCTTAGTCAACCTAAGGGGTTGGTAATGAAAATTACCCCTTTATTAATGAGGATGCTGAGGCGTGGATAGGTGAAGTGACTAACCTAAGATCCTCTAGTTAGTCGAGGGCAGAGTGGAGATTTGCACTCAGGCAGGGTGGGAAATTGCATTCAGGCAGGGTGAGGATTTGGACTCTGACAGAGTGGAGATGTGAACTCAGGCTGAGTGGAGATTTGCATTCAGGCAGAATAGAGATTTGAACTTGGGCAGAGTGGAGATTTGTACTCAGGCAAAGCAGACATTTGAAGTCAGGCAGACTGGATAGTTGAACTCAGGCAGAGTAGAGATTTGAACCCAGGCAGAGTGGAGATTTGTACTAAGGCAGAGTTGGGATTTGCATTCAGGTAGAGTAGATATTTGAACTCAAGAAGAGTGGAGATTTGAACTCAGGCAGAGCGGAGATTTGAACTCAGGTAGAGTGGGGATTTGCATTCAGGTAGAGTAGGTATTTGAACTCAGGCAGAGTGGGGATTTGAACTCAGGCAAAGTAGAGATTTCCACTCAGGCAGAGTGAAGATTTGCACTCAGGCAGAGTGAGGATTTGAACTCAGGTAGAGCAGGGATTTGAATTTAGGTAGATATTTGAATGCAGCAGAGTGGAGATTCGAACTCAGGCAGAGTGAGGATTTGAACTCTGGCAGTGAGAGCACACGGTCTTAGCTGTACTTTCTCCCGTAAAGGTGGACTTCTATGAACTTCCCCGAATCAATGAAAAACGAAATGAAAGGGGAGGTGGCACCCTGTTGCTGGGAACTTAACGGATGAGGACTTGGAGGAGGGAGTCTGGGGAGCTCTAAGGGGGCTTAACAGGGTTTCCATTCGGATATTAGAGGAACTAGGCAATGCAGAGGGAGACAATTGTGAGTCAAAAGCACAGACTCCTTTCTTTTCTCTGTGCCACACAGAAACAAAAATAATAGAAATCCTGATGACCTACCTGCCTATTTCCTTGCTCCCTGGTCATGTGTTTGCTTAAGCTTAGTGGTATTATGTTCCCTGAAACATAAAAAAATAAAAAATAAAATAAGCACAAAGAACTGTGGAAGAACAAGGCTGGCCACTGATGTGGATGTTTGTACTGTGTCCCTGCAGCAACTTTATAGACATTCCAAAGTATTAATTTCATTCTTTCTTTTGAGAAAAAAAAACCCTTTTATTTTGTTCTTTATTATTCAATTAAGACATACCCTACATGTACCTGGCTGATAAACTAGAAAATACAATCTGGGGACGGTGCCTCATACCTGTAATCCCAGCATTTGAGAAGAAGAGGTGGGCAGTTCACAAGGTCAGGAGTTTGAGACCAGCCTAACCAACATGGTGAAACCCCATCTCTACTGAAAATACAAAAATTAGCCAGGCGTGGTGGTGCACGCCTGTAATCCCAGCTACTCTGGAGGCTGAGGCAGGAGAATTTCTTGAATCTGGAAGGCAGAGGTTGTAGTGAGCTGAGATCACATCACTGCACTCCAGCCTGAGTGACAGAGTGAGACTCCATCTCAAATTTTAAAAAAAGAAAATACAGATAAGCTAAACTAATAAAATAAAAATCACCAATACATCTGCTCTCCCTTACACCAAAAAAATCACTGTTAATATTGGGTATATTTCTTTCCAGGGCTTTCATTTTTATGCAGTTTTTAAATGGGATCATATTGTACCTGCTATTTTATAAGCTGATCCTTTCAATTTATTGTGATCATATAAATAAAGACAATTTCACAACCTGATTTTTATAACGGCAGATTTCTGATTGTTGGTTATTTATTTCTTGTTTTCAAAGAGGCGAGAGGTGGAGAAGTGTTTTGTGGCTGACTGGGGCATTGGCTGTAGGGCCAGGGGTCTTTCTGCAGGATGTCGGAGGGCTTGGAATAACTTGGAAACTTCTGATGCAAAACATTTTGAAAGACTTTACAGTAACACTTCTCTAGCAGCCAATGCCCTCCCCTGTCAGATGGGTTAAGAATTGAATGAAATACACACGCTAATGCCTGGACAGCATCTCCTTCTTCTCCTCCTTCACTCCATTGAACTAACACAGATATCTCCATAGACACCAGGAGTGTTCTGCCAACCCCACCCAAAGATAATAGATATTTGATAGCTTTACTTCCCCCAAGACAATCATTTTTGGGCAGGGCACAGCAGAACTTGGTGGGACATCGTGACCAGGTTCCTCTGAATGGCAAGAACTTGGTTCCAAAGTTCCTGGGCTTCAGCTTTCTTTACCCAAGAGCTGGGCTCCTCCAGTTCCAGTTCCTTCTCTCCCACCTCCCACTGGTCTCCTTTCACTATCCTCTATTGTCTCCTTTTGGGAGTCTAACCAGAGAGGGGAGGCTTGGTGTGGTGCTGGTTACTGCTGCTACTGATAGTGGGAAGTTGCAGAAGTCCTTGGGAGGTAAGCTCTGACCTGGGGCTGGACCACCTCTCTTAGACATCACTCAGTGTTTGGGAATAATTGTAAAGAATAGACGACCTCAAAGGAGTGATTTTCCTATGCAGCAGAGACTCAACATTTTAGCCAGTTAGTGAGCAATGTATATTTTTTAAAAACAATGCCTGGCACATAGTAAGCACTCAGTGCATGCCACCTATGATGATGATGGTTATTATTATTTTAAGAGACATAGAAAATATCAGGCCCCTGCATCAGGGGAAGTTTAAGATGAATGCAGTTCTTGGAAGGAAATCCTCTCCCAACTCCCGCCACCCATGCCCTGGAACCAGCCCCGGGCGGACTGCATGCTGAGGAGTATTTTCATACCCCCTCACAGTCTGAAGACATCCAGCATGTCGCCAGGCAGATAAATGTACTCACCGTCTCCCGCTGAAATTGGCATGTCCAGCGTAGAGCTTCGATGATTTATTTACCAGTGACAGTTCTGCTCTGGGGTGGAAGTGCCCTGGTTTGCTGAGTGGTTCATTCATTTATCTTGGTTGACAACGCAGGCCCATGGGATCCCCCTCCCAGCTCCCACCCATGCCTTCTCCTTTTGCATCCTGCTGCTCACACTGAGAGGGCACAGGCATGAGGGCTGGTGCCGTGTTTACCTTCCCGCCTACAGAAGTGCCATCTTGGGTCTGCTTTGGGTGGGGAGGTCCTTGGGAGTGGTCATGGAGGTGGAGGACTACATGGCATTAGAAAAATCATATACCTATCATCATCCCTTTGCAAGATGCTACTGGAGTCAGACTGCTGTGGGCTCAAATGCCCTCTCTGCTGTTTATTAGCTGTGTAGCCTCAAGGCAATGGCCTGACCTCTCTGAGCCTGAGGTTATGCATCGTCTGTTATGAGAGAATAATAGGAATACCTATTCCTTGCTTTCTTGTGAAGGGAGTTATGAAAAGCCCCTGGCATCTAGTAAAGTGAGCCTGACATATGTACGAAGCTCTTAATAAAAGATAGTTATTATTCATAGCTTCAGTCTCATTATTATTCTCCTGGGCCCAGCGCTGGTCCCTGGTGAAGTAGTTTCCTCTCAGGCTTATGAAATACCAGAGCTGGTCTCAAAGAAAAAGCCCGGCAGCTGGGTTGAAGCTCAGACTCCCCCATACTTACACACTGTGTGATGTCAAGACAAGCTACTTTACCTTTCTGAGACTCAGTCTCCTCATCTGTAAAATGGCAATAAATGAAATACATCATGGAAAGTATCTGACGTCAAGGGTACTCAGTGAAGGTCAGTTCTCCACCCTCTCTTACTTGCATAATGCCTTATGATACAGGAAGGGTGGTAACAATCATTATTTAACATGATTCCCACCCTCATACCCTCTGCTCCAGGGACAGATCGTAATCCCTCATTCACAGATACAGGGGCCCAGAGAAGTGCAGCAACTCATCCCAACTTATATTCATTCACTCAACAAATGTGTATACTAAGTGTCTCCTGGGCATTGGCCACTGTCTTAGGTGCTTCAGACACACTGATGAATGAAACAGGCAAAAAAATCCCTGCTCTTGCAGAGCTTACATTCTAGAAGTGGAGGGAGATAATAAATAATGGAAATCATGAATAGATAAATTATATAATATGTCAGAAAGTGGCAAGTGCTGTGGAACAAAAAACCAGATCAGATAAGGGAGATCAGGAATGATGAACAAAGGGGAACAGTTACAGTTTCAAATGGGGTGTTCAGGCTGAGCCTCACTGAGATTATATTTGAGCAAATATTTGACAGAATGAGGGGCTCAGCCATGGAGATGTCTTGGGGAAGAGCATTGGCAGGATGTTCAAAGGTCCTGGGGTGGAGGTGTGCCAGGGGCACTCATGGAGCAGCAAGGAGTGGAGTGGGGAGAGGGGAGAGTGATGAGGCTGAAGGGGCACAAAGGCAACAGTGTATACATGCAAGTGTGAGTGTGTGTGTATGTGTGTGTGCACGTGTGTGTATGCATGTGTGTTGTGTGTATGTGTTTAGGGAGAATCCTTTAGGGCTTTGTAGCCATGATAAGGACTGTGGATTTTGCCTAATGGAGGAGACTTAAGGGGATTTGATGAGTTATATTTGAACTGAGAAATATTTTACCGAGGTCAGTCCAGCTTTATTGACCCCAAATTGACTGCAGGGTATACATCAACAGATATATTTATGTGCAGAATGTCATATATCTGTATAACATGGAATATTATTCAGTCATAAAAAGAAATGACATTTCAATACATGCTGTAACATGGATGAACCTTGAAAACATTAAGCTAAGTGAAAGAAGCCTGACATGAAAGAATAAATATGGTATGATTTCACCGATATGAAATGTCTAGAGTAGGCAAATAAAGGCGCCAATCCCATTCACCAGGGCCTCATTCCTATGGCCTCATCACCTTCCAAAGACCCAGCTCCTGAGACAGAAAGTCGATTAGAAGTTTCCAGGGGCTGGGCAGAGGGAGAAGTGGGGAAGTTGTTGCTTAATGCTTATAGAGGTTTTTTTTTTTGGACGATGAAAAGTTTGGAACATAGCGGTGATGGTTGCACAGCATTTTGAATGTAATTAATGCCACTGAGCTGCTCACTTGTGCAAATGATTTAAATGATGCACTGCATGTTACGTATTTTACTACAATAAAAATAAAAAAAAAATTGACCAGGCATGGTGGCTCATGCCTATAATTCCAACATTTTAGGAAGCCAAGGAGGCCAGATCACTTGAGACCAGGAGTTCAAGAGCAGCCTGCCCAACATGGTGAAACCCCGTTTCTACTAAAAATACAAAAAAATTAGCCAGGTGCCATGGCACATGTCTGTAGTCCCAGCTACTCAGGAGGCTGAGACATGAGAATCGCTTGAGCCCGGGAGGCAGAGGCTGCAGTGAGCTGAGACTGTACCACTGCACTTCAGCCTGGGTGACAGAGTGAGACTCTGTTACAAAAAAAATAATTATAATAAATAAATAAGAAGTGACTGTCGGGACAAGTGTGGAAACAACCTATGCTGTCACATATGCTTGGATCAAGGTGTAGGCAGGGGAGGGGGTGGGAAGTGGTGTTTGGACACTTGATACATTTTTCAGTAAAGGATTCCCTGATGAATCATATGCAGAGTTAGTAATTCTTGGGGCCAAACAAAAAACGTGAGTCTCTTGAACCCTCCCCTGTAGCCCAGGACACACAGTGAGTGTTTTGTGATGACTGCAGGTCACCAGCCTCCCCGTGTTTCCAGCCTCTGTTGGCCTTGCCAGGACTGTGTGTTGGATTTCCCTGGCTCATCAGGGGCGCACGGTGCTAATTCCATAGAGGGGACATTCTGGGCTGGAGCCCTGTGAATGTCAGCCTCGGAACTGGGCTTGCACCACCAATCCTGCCTGGGCAGCTCCTCTGTTTGTTGCATCACTCTGGTTGCCCGGGAGATGAATTCCCAGGTCATGAGCCCAGATTAGGGCTGGGTGGAGCAAAGCGGAGCAGATGAGCTCATCAACAACACTGTTGCTGTTTGCACAGTGGACCTTAGTAACCTGCCAGAGACAGATGAGCTCAGATCTTACTTCTCCTGCATTCAGGCACCATGGACAGAGGAGGTCCTGGCGGGACCAGTATAGGTTTTAGGCTCAGTCAGCTCTAGGTTCAAACCCCACCTCTACTTTCTAATTCCTGTGTGACCCTGAGCAGATGGCTTTCCTTTTCTGATCCTCCATTTCCTTCAATTGGGATAATACCACCCATCCACTTCCTCGACTTGTTGTAACGGTTAAGAAATAAATGAATGACTGGATTTTGTAAAGTGATAATTGCTGGACAACAGGAGGACTCATATGACAGAAGACAGTACTGGTAGATAAAGATCAGAGTATGGCCAGCACCTTGGTGACAGGCTGACAAGGAGAGAAGTCTAGAAGAGTTCTGGGTTTTCTGCAGGGAAGCTGTTAGTGCTGGGTACTCACTTGGGGGAAGGAAGGGAAGGGAGCAGTTTGCAGGGAGAGATAGTGGATTCTGCTTCGGACATGTGGAGTTTGAGAATCCTGTGAGTAGAGATGTCTAAGAGCTACCTGAAGCCCCAGGGAGCTGATCTGACCTGGAAATAGGGATTTGAGTGTGTTCACTTAGAGAAGGCTATGGGCTGTGTGGGATACTCCCAGCAAAATGCACGAGGGCCTTAGGAGAGGACTCCAGCACAACTGCATTTGTGGGACACTTCTAGGAAGAGAACTCTGCAAAGGAAAACGGGGGTCGGGGATGAGGGGAGGAGGCGGGAGGACTTGGCCAGGATCACAGAGGGAGTTAGTAGTTTGGCTGGTTTAGAACTCAGGCGTCACTTTATAGGTAGCATGGGAGATACTACACTGCCCTGCCTGATCTCTCTCTCTCTCTCTCTCTCTTTCTCTCTCCTCTCTCTCTTTCATTCTCTCTCTGCTAGTGTACTTCATATAGCATAGCAGCTGATATTCTTTGTTTTTAAGTGAAAGAAACATATTTCACCTAATTTGGGGGGAAAGTGGTGTGGGATTTTTCACTTAATTGAAAAGTTGAGCATCATTTAGATGTCAGGAAGGACAGGAATGGGACCACTCTGGGGATCCAGAGCAAGGAAAATGGACATCTCAGGGCGCTGTCTCTGGAATGAATCAGCATCAGCTATTTCCCTTCCTCAAGTCTCTCTGCATGAGGTTCCCCATGAGACAGGCTCTGCTTGGCTTAGCCTGGGCCATGTGCCCACCCCTAGTGAAGGAAGGATGATGTCCTTTGCTGGACATTCCCAGTGAATCTGCACAAAGTGGTAAGAAAGATGTGCCAAAGAGCTGTTGACGGGCTATGACCAGAGCAAAGGGGCACAAATGCTACCAGGCAGAAGCTACGGGTGTCTGCCCACCGCTCCTCCACCCTAGGCCTGCACAGGGCTCTCTGGAGCCTTCAAAACTGGGTTAGAGGGTATTCCCTGGAGCAGGTGAGACTTGAGCATAGATGAATGTGATTGGCCAACCTTATTAATTCATCACTACCCACTTATACCTGGCAGGATCTCCAAGGAATGCAACAGAAGGTGGAACAGGATAGCTTTAATGAGAGGGGAAAAGAGAAGGGAAAAAAAGGCCTTAGCCATTTAGACTAATTAGAGACAAGGGACGGGTGGGGGACGACAGGTTTGTGCTGCCAGAGTGCTTTTTATTTGCCAGCAATTGCTCTAAGTATTTTACATATCTTAATTCATTTATTCCTTTCCCGCAACTCTACAAGGTACTCCATCATCACTCCTATGCTATTGCCAAGGAGCCTGAGGCACAAAGAAGTTAAGAAATCTGCTCAGGGTCACCCAGCTAATAAATGACAGCCCAGAATTCAAACTAGGGCCGTCCCGCTCTGGAGTGTGTGTGGATAACCTCACTTGGCTACACCAACGCCATATTCTAGGATGGGAAATAAAATTTGCATCAGGTGCTATATTAAATCAAAGATTTCCTTATGAGAATCTCCTAGACCCAACAGCTAGGTTTACTTTTCTTATTTGAAATGCAATCCATTCTCTGTGAAGAATATTTGAAAAACAAAGAAAAGCATCGTTCCTAGCCCGGGCTGTTATAATGAAGCACCACAGAGTGGGTGGCTTATGAACAGTAGAAATGTATTCCTCCCAGTTCTGGAGCCTGGAAGTCCACGATCAGGCTGCCAGCATGGTTGGGTGGTGGTGAGGACCCCCTTCAGGTTGCACACTGCCAGCTTCTTCTTGTGTGATCACATGGCAGGAAGAGGGTGAGAGTGCTCCCTGGGGCCCCCTTTTATAAAGGCACTAATCCCATTCATGAGGGCTCCATTCCTATGGCCTAATCACCTCCCAAAGACCCAATTCCTGAAACGATCACATTGGGAGTTAGGAATTCAACATGTGATTTTTGGTGGAACACAAAACACACACTCCATACAAGCATGAAGGAAAAAATAATGTGAATGCTCAAATTTTTAAAAGAAATAGTGGATTTTGCTGGGCGTGGTGGCTCACCCCTGTAATCCCAGCATTTTGGGAGACCGAGGTGGGCAGATCACGAGGTCAAGAGATTAAGATCATCCTGGCCAACATGGTGAAACCCTGTCGCTACTTAAAAATACAAAAATTAGCTGGGCATGGTGGCACGTGCCTGTAGTCCCAGCTACTCGGGAGGCTGAGGCAGGAGAATCACTTGAACCCAGGAGGCGGAGATTGCAGTGAGCCAGGATCGTGCCACTGCACTCCAGCCCGGTGACAGAGTGAGACTCCGTCTCAAAAAAAAAAAAAAAAAAAAAAAAGTACTGGATTTTAAAACAAAATAGAAATGCAAATGTTTCTGGAAACAAGTCTTGCTTTGTTGTCTAGGCCTGGAGTGCAGTGGCATGATCTCAGCTCACTGCAACCACCGCCTCCCAAGTTCAAGTGATTCATCTGCCTCAGCCTCCCGAGTAGCTGAGATTACAGGTGCCTGCCACCACACACGGCTAATTTTTGTATTTTTAGTAGAGATGGGGTTTCACCGTGTTGGCCAGGCTGGTCTAGAATGCCTGACCTTAAGTGATTTGCCTGCCTTGGTCTCCCAAAGTGCTGAAATTACAGGCGTCAGTCACCATGCCCAGCCAAGAAATAGTGGTATTTTAAAACAAAATAGAAATGCAAAGTTATATTTACTTCTTTTAAATGAAATATCATACTTAATGATTATTTGAGGCTGGCTTTTCCCACATGTGATTTCTGTGACAATAAGTCATCTCCAGGATCATGATATTTAGTGGCTGCATACTGTTTTCAGCCATTTGTCCAAGTGATTTCCTGCAACTGAACCATTTCTCACTTCCACTTATTCACACATATATACGGGGCAGACCCTGCAGGTGGTCTGCCCACATTCTTCCCACCTCCCTTTTACTTTTTCTGTATATGCCTCCCCTGGCGTCTGGGTGCTTTTGTTTCCATGAATTTGCACCTGTGACTCTTCTGTGGAGGACTTCCCTGTGGTTACTAGAGCTGTTTTAGGCTCAGGGTCAAAGGACTTGATATTTATGTCCTGACTGAGTTTACATGCCCCACTTCCATCCCCAGGGCAGATGTGAGACAATGAGTGTTGGGTACAGAAGCATTAACACCCAGCTCTCTTGCCTTAGGTTGGAACAAATTCAGATCCACTCTTGGGTTTCTTTATAGTGGCAGTGGCGCGGTCCAAAAGCATATAGCAGAAGTAATGCTATGCCACTTTGGAGAATAAATCACAAAACACACATTTTCTCCCTCATTCTCTGTTGGCTCACTTGCTCTAAGGGAGGTCAGCTGCCGTATCATGAGGATTCTAATGCATCCCCACGGAGAGGCTCACGTGGTAAGGCACTGAAGCCTCCAGCCAACAGCCACAAGAGTGAGCTTAAAGGCAGACCCTCCAGTCCTGGTCTAGCCTTCAGATGGCTGCAGTCCCGGCTAACATCTTGACTGCAATCTCATTTAAACCAGGCTCATCCAGCTGTGAACCTCAGAAACTGCAATCGTAACTGTTTATTGTTTCAAGTCACGAAATTTTAGGGTGATCTCTTATGCAACAACAGCTACCAGCTGTATCTTCCTCTTAGAGTTTCAAAATGCACATCACCAGACTAAAGAGGAGTGTTTAACTTTGTCTAACCTGGCACCTCCCAAACTTATTTGACTGTGGAACTCAATCTCCTTTTCTGTCTGTAGAACCCGCTCAAGGAACTGCTGATCTAGCATGGAATCTTGGACACAGCCAGAAAGTCCCAATTTCTGTTCCTTCTGCAAAGACATTCTTTGTTCTCCAACAACCGTGTCTGTGCTGGCTTAGATCTGAGGTGTGCATGGGCCTCTGTGTGTGTGTGTGTGTGTGTGCATGCGCGGGTGTGTGTGTGTGTGTACATACATGCGTGCCTATTGGCAGTGAGCTCTGTCACCGTGTCTGCTGTGGATTTTGTAAGCTGCCACTGTCAGATACAGAACAAGCTGGTGTGTCATGCAGGCGCAGGAAAAATGAAATTGTCCCATATCAGGTCACTAGGCAACGTTTCCAAGACAGCTGGTCCTTGTCATTCCTCTGCTCTCTCTCTGCTTCTCTCAGCTGCTGGGATGGTGATAATAACTAAGCAATGGCCCTATTTACTTTACAAACTCTTTCAAGATCATCCCAGCAATTCTTTGGGGAATATTAAATGTGATTATTAATTATTCCCATTTTATAGATAAATAATCTGAAGCTCTGAGTGAGACTTAAGGGTTTCATTTGTTTTAAACAACACACACCTGCTGAGTGTGGTGGCTCATGCCTGTAATCCCAGCACTTTGGGAGGCTAAGGCACGCGGATCACTTAAAGTCGGGAGTTCAAGTCCAGCCTGATCAACAGGGAGAAAACCCATCTCGACTAAAAATACAATATTAGCCGAGCATGGTGGCACATGCCTGTAATCCCAGCTACTCAGGCTGAGGCAGGAGAATTGCTTGAACTGGGAGGTGGAGATTGTGGTGAGCTGAGATTGTGCCATTGCACTCCAGCCTGGGCAACAAGAGTGAAACTCCATCTCAAAAACAAAAAACAAAACAAAAAGCCCCCCCACACTACTAAATGCATGCATTGTCATTCCCTCTGCCAGAAACTCTTAACCCTTCTTTCACCCTCCCTGGCTCCATGGCCTAGCTAACACATTGGCCTGGAACAAGCCTGCTATAGTTTAACATTGGCTCATCATTTCCAAGCTGTGGGATCCTGGGCACATTTCTGGATCATGATGCTACCTTGCAGGGTTGACTGCAGATTAAATGGAAAAATGAGTGTGACAAGCATAGACAGTGCTGTGCAGCTAATAACATTCAACTTCAATAACATTATTATTAATACTTCCCCTTTACGTTTCAACTGGACATTATTTCTTCCATTTCTTCCTAGAAGCCTCCAGTAACTACTGCATCTAGGCTGGCTGCAGGCAGAGACCCATGTCTGTGTTCCTCAAGGCCCAGGGCTATAACTGCCACATAGTCGGCCTGTGTGTGTGCGTGTGTGTGTGTGTGTTCATGTGATATTCAAAATCTTTAACTGGTAGGACATGGCACTGATCTCTCAGAACAGCCATTGGTCCAAAGGTCTCCTGCTGAAGAGATATTAACACTTCAGCTATTGATTCTTTTTTTTTTTTTTGAAAGTGAATTATCCTCATACATTTAGCACTTTTTGATCCTGTTGATTCTTAGGGGGAGTTGGAAGCGATAGGGGCGGGGCTATATTTGAAATTGTAGCCAGGTGTGGTGGCTCACGCCTATAGTGCCAGCACTTTAGAAGGTCAAGGTGGGTAGATCACCTGAGGTCAGGAGTTCGAGACCAGCCTGACCAATATGATGAAACTCTGTCTCTACTAAAAATACAAAAATTAGTCAAGTGTGGTGACCGACATCTGTAGTCCCAGTACCGGGGGAGGGTGAGACACGAGAATTGCTTGAACGGGGGAGGCGGAGGTTGCAGTGAGCTGAGATTGTGCCACTGCACTCCAGCCTGGGTGACAGAGTGAGACTGAAAAAAAAGAAAGAAAAAAGAAAAGAAAAGGAAAGAAAGAAAAAGAAAGAAGGAAAGAAAGAAGAGAGAAAGAAAGAAAGAGAAAGAAAAAGAAAGAAAGAAAGAAGAAAGGAAGGAAGGAAGGAATTGTAGGTATCGTTATTTAGGTATTGAAAAGATAGCTTGTTATAATCAAAGATTCCAAGAAGTGGGGGCACTCCATGCCATGGGAAACCACAAAGGAAAACTCCAGGCTCCCTCAGTAGGCAGAGGGAGTAAGAAGAAAACGTGAGCAAGAGCCTTTATTGTGGCTTCTGCAGGAAGGCAAGGGTGAAGCAAGGCATGCAGGTTTTGAATTGGCTCGTTTGAATCATCACAGCAGGCTCTGGGACACAGGCCTGTCTCTACTTCTCTGGTTCCTGGCCCTGGGTAATTAGGGCAGGTGGAGAGTGACCCCAGGGCTGAAAAGCACAATAAAGGAGGTGGTTAGGGGTCTGGGCTCTGGAGAGTTTGGTTTGCATATGAAAAATGTGCTCCTCTCCCAGAGAGTCCTTTTCTATCTCTAGAAATTGGCTGGCCCTGGGACATCCAGTCCCTCGGGGTCAGCAAGAATCCAGATGCCAAAGCATTAGAATAAGAAAACATGCCTAATACAGGCTAGGACACTGGGGGTCCTGAGAGGCTCAGGTAGTGCTATTCACCAAGTGGTAATGAGGTATCTCATTATTTGAACACTGGCATTCTGTACCTGGGCATACCAGTTGAATTTAGTTCCAAGCACAAGTGCTCAGTAAATATACATTGAAATACTAAGTTGGGTAGTGAGGCTTGGAGTCTCTCTTGCCCCATCCCCCACATCCAAGTCATCCTTGGAGAATGGCAATGGCCATGCCCTTCCACATGGCTGCTCTTCCTCCTTCCCAAGGGAGCCACCAGGTAACTCACATCTGCTTACACCTGGGAGGCCTTCCAGCTATAAGACAGCTGGCTTGGTTTGGCCAGCCTTCAGCAACCTGAGAGCTGGGCCCACAGCAGGCCTTGAGACTCCCGCTGCTTCTAACAACTCCTGGGCCCAGGACATTGGGTGGGAGGGGACCTCCAGGCAGCCCCACATCCTGCCAGCTCCAGGTGTTGGCTCATTTAAGAGCCAGTATTGATTTTCACATTATAATGCACTACCCGTGATGCACTGAAGGGAGGGGTTGGAGGAGAAGCCAGCCACTGATTCCCGGAATTTATTTTGAGACACATTAATTTGTTTCTTCCCTTCAAGGTCAAATCAAGTCATCTCCATACATCACCACTGGCAGCTGGCTGGCTAGAAGGCGGTTGGGAGGGGGTAGAGGTGTGCTGCGGATAAAACACTCTCAGAGCTGGGTCAAGACAGTGGGCCGGAAGAAGGTTCTGGGCATCCCCTCTCCCCGTATCATCAAAGTGAGAGCTCAGGAACAATATTTCTCTGTCATTTGACTGGAGATCTCCGGGGAAGGGTCAAGTCATCTATTTTGATGCCAAGTCTTGTGTCTTTGAGCTTGAATCTCTCAGAACTGAAATGAGCCAGGTTTCTGGGGTTTGAAATCATCCTTTTAGCCTAATTTCCCATGGTGACCCACAGTCATCATTCATTCATTCATCCATCCACTTAATAAATATTTATTGTTTCTGATGTGCCAAATATTCCCATTTAGCATAAAAGACAGTAGTGGACAAGACAGACAAATAAGATGCCTACTTTTTTGGAATTTCCATTCCAGGGTGTCTCTGTGTAAGTGATGTGTATTGAGGGTAGCTTACATTTTAATAGGCACGTGTGTTTTCAACCAAGCAAGCACAGTTCTCAGAAGTGCTTTGATGGAAATAAAGCAGTGTGATCTATTTAATAGTCAGGGATTGGAGGGGGTGATGGTGAGGCCTCTCACAATATTGTAAGACTTGAGCAAGCAGGGGTAAGGTTGCAGGGGAGATCTGAGGGAGTTAGGATATGAAGAAGGTAGCCAAAGAGCTGGGGGCAGAGTGTTCACAACCAAAGGAATGGAAAGGGCAAAGGCCCTGGGGTGAGAAAGACCATGTGTCTGAGGAACAGAAAGGTGGCCAAGAGTTGAAGTTGAAGACCTGACAGGGGCCAGATCATGTGGGACTCTGAAGGCAGTAGGATGGAGTTTGGATTGTATTTGTTCAATCAATCCATTCATCTGTGCATCTGGCAAGTTTGAAATGCTTCCTTGGCACCAGGCACTGTGTTATGAGTTAGAGATACTGCAAAGAAGCACCAAAGTATGTACCCTACCAGGGGAACATCCTGGATATCTGGGAAAAATCATGCTCTTTTGAGATATTTAAATAAAAATGACATATGCCCCTATCAAGTACTCTCTCCAAGTACCTCTCAGGAGACCATTCTTGTGGTTCCTTCTTCAGGTTCCTGCCCATGAAGAATTCTCTCCATTTAACCTGCTCTGTACTATCTGTGACCTTGATTCATCCTCATCCACCAAGACCACTCATATAAAGCACCCGCAGGTGTGTGAGACTTCCCTAAAGGTTGTACTGGCATGTGAGTTTTATATCACAATGCAAAGAATTTAAAATTAAGTATTGTGCACCATATTTTAGGTTCTGGCTCCCCCATCACCTGGCCTTCCTCATGGATCCCCTCTCACTGAAACTGCCTTTGGAAAATTATAACTGAGGACATGGTGACAGTGAAAGAAATCAGACCTAACCGACTCTATCTTGCTTCTAACCCTTAAGCTGCCCTTGTTCCTTCCTAGGCATAGGCTGAACTAACTTTGGGAAGGAATTCAGCTCACAGTTTGACTCTGAAACAGAATTGATAATAGTCCTTTCCTGAAAAGACCCCTGTCTATCCTGGGGACCAGTCAGCTTTTGCAGGACTAACAAATTAGCTACAAGATTAGAAATTACAGTTTAGGATCATGTGGGCTCTGGCTCCAAGGGTCTGAACCTCCCCCAAATTGCTCCTGGGGGTAATATCACTATTGTGAAATCTAGATCAGTGCTGGAGATATTTTGCAGACCCTGCAATTGATGGATCAGCTGACACCAACCAGACAGCCATCTAGCCCAACCAGCTTTGCCATCCCACCCAGGAACAGAAGACGTTAAGAAAACCTTCGATGCCCTATGATTCCATCTCCAACCTGAACTATTAGTAGTCCCCACTTCCCAAGCTTCTACCCACCAAACTCTTTTAAAAACTGTGATCCCCAAATGCTCAGAGAGACTGATTTGAGTAATAATAAAACTCTAGTCTCCCGCACAGCTGGCTTTCTTTCACTATCGTGATTCTGCTGTCTTGATAAATCGGCTCTGTCTAGGCGGCTGGCAAGGTGAACTCATTGGGTGGTTACATCACTAAGGTCCAGCCATCCAACACATTGCCAGGCCCCCTTGTTTTAGAGACCCTGCTCGCTTGCTTGAGCAGATCTGTGTGGGTCTCCATGCCCTTGGCTCGGGAACCCTCTCATGGATGAGCTTCTACTCTACCTGCTTGGGGTCTCACCATTCAGTGGCCTAGAGCTAGAGAGCTTGGAAATAACGATCTTGCTTTCCTCCTCTCACCAAGCTCTTGAAGTGAGAAGAAACGGTATCTAACCCCCAGCCAAGTGCCTTGCACATGGTAGGTGTCCAGTAAATATTTGTTGAACAAATATCAGATGGGTAAGGATTTTTCCCTTGGCTTGAAATGATTCCTCTTCCCTTTCTTGAAAACAAAGTAGCTAGGATCAGTTTTGATTTTTGTCATTGTTATTATTATTTATTCTGCTACACAAATACCTAGGCTGGCACAATATGATGTGCTGTGTTGGGATGAGGGTAAGTGAGAGGAGACTGGCCAGTCTGGTAGGAGGCCCAGCGGAGACTCCACAGAATTAGCCAACCAAGGGAGTGCGACGGTAATCCTTGGAAGAGAGAGAGTAGTGTATTCAAAGTCCTGGTAGCAAGTAAGAGCCTGTCTGGTTGGAAGAACAGAGGGAAGTTAGGCGAAGCAGGAGGGAGAGAGCAGGGGTTTGGGCTATAACGGGAAAAGGTCACCCAGGGACTGATCCAGCAGCCTAATAAGTCTTGCAAAGAAGTTTGCACTTAATCCTGTAAACAATGGGAACCATCAAAGGATTTTGAAAGGAACATGCCTTTTGCCTTGGCTCATGTGTTTTCTTCTGCCTGTGAGGCACCTCCCTACCCCAAACCCTCCTTGCTCAAGTCCTATTAACCATGCCTGATCCTCTAGCCTGCCACGAGTGACCCCTCCTCTAAGAAGCCAACCCTGATCCCCCTGTGCTCCACAAAGCCCCAATTTGAAATACCTCTCTTCTCTTCCCATAATTTGGATGGACTCACTTAAGGCACACATATTTTGCTTTGCCAGGAGAAAGAACAAATAATGAAGAGTGAAGGTCCTGAAGTCAGGCTGCCTGGGCCAGTTGCTTACCAGGTTTATGATTTGGGGCAGGGCAATTTTGCTTTTCTGAAAAATGGAGATAAACACTGGACCTATCTCGGCTGGGTGCAGTGGCTCACACCTGTAATCCCAGCACTTTGGGAGGCTGAGATGCACGGATCACTTGAGGTCAGGAGTTAGAGACCAACATGGTGAAATCCTGCCTCTACTAAAACTAAAAAAAATTAGCCAGGCCTGGTGGTGGGCACCTGTAATCCCAGCTACTGAGGAGGCTGAGGCACGAGAATCACTTGAACCTGGTAGGCGGAGGTTGCAGTGAGCTAAGATAGTGCCACTGCCTTCCAGCCTGGGTGACAGAGTGAGACTCTGTCAAAAAAAAGGAAAAGGAAGAAAAGAAAATTGGACCTACTTCATATGATTGTAGTGCAATTAAATGTATTAAATATATATAAAGCACCCAGCATGGTGTCTGGCACAAATCGAAGATTCAGTGAGGGCCGTTCTTTTATTTGTCTGTCTCTGTTACTGAACTGTGAGCTCTTTGCAGGCTGGGATTGTGACTCACGGTTTGCTATGCCTTTGGCTCCCAGCACAGGCCCCAGCAGAATGTGTGTTCAGTCAATGATTCTGCTGTCTTGTGGGGGTTTGGAGGTGCCCTTGAGAAGCAGCC